>JASCZW010006407.1:0-246442 GCA_034211315.2 Aedes japonicus | reverse complement strand
AGTGCTCTACGAGCTTTACATTAATTCTAAATACAAATTCGCAAATGCCACCCAAACAGAAGTCGTATAAAAATGTATAGTCAGCGGCAAAAAATTTTGACTTTTTAGTCAAAATCACGTATAATGATGAGCTTCATCGTATTATGTTTATGTCAAATCTTAAAAAGTGCATATATTCAACATATATACGTTGTAGTCCTATGTTCATCGTACAGTGTGGAAAACTTAATATAATTGCATCTTAATATTTTCTAAGTCGATTTCGTTGTTACGGATTAAGAATAAAATTAATTTCAAATCTCCGAGAAATTCGTGTTATGGATCTGCATGATATGGTGAGACCTGTTCAATTATCATTTATTGACACAAACAAAACATTAACACTAAACTCAAACCAGGTTTAAGACGATTATTTTTATTCTGAAAGTTTGTTTACACAACCGTTTTTTTTTTTGCTTTAGTTTTGAGTCTTTTTCTCAACCCGATACGATGATGTTTACGTGAGAAGCTTATTTCTGTTGAAAGCAATTCTAAGAGCAATTTAGCATTTATTTTTCAAGGTGGAAAAGTTTGGAAACATCGTAGTAACCTAATCATATGAAAAAGTTTAAATTTCGAATAAGAAATTAGGAAATATTTTTTTTTCAAGCAAAGAATAGTATAGCAATTTGCACTTGAGTTTCCTTTATTACTTCGATTATTTTCCCAAACGTCTTTTAATATACTTCCAGAAGTGAAAACAAAATTATTTTCATAGAGCACGAAACAAAATTTAAAGTTGACGTATTCAAGTGATCATAACTCAGGAATTAAACAACACACACGGTTGATCAAAGCGTCAAACAAAAGGGAATTTATTCAGCTTTCAAATAATAAGTTATTACATTTCACCGTTTCGAATAAACTGTCGAACATTACTTGTGATCGATGCTATCCTGATCTGCAAAGTCGCTGGTGACACTGTACCGGCGAGCTTAATCTACTTCAAAAGCATTTGTTGTGTATTTGTCACTTCTTTACTGCATCCTCGAAGTTTTCGCTTGACAATTGCCCAATATTTTTCGATCTGAACTAATTTTTCGGTCTGAACTCAGGACAATTCGGAGGATTAATCTCTTTGGCGACAAAATTAACATTGTTTGCAGCATACCATTCTAGTACCTCCCTAGAGTAGTGGCAGCTGGCTAGATCCGACCAAAACATAACATTGGTCTTGTGTTCCCGAATGAAGGGTAAAATCCGCTTTTTCAGACACTCTTCAATGTAAACCTTTCGTCATCCATTAAAATACAGTCATCAAATTTCGTCAAAATTTGTTCGTATAGTAATCCGGCTCGCTTTTCGGCCAATAAATTTTGTTTCAGGGAGCGATTCGGTTGTTTAGTGGCACAAAAAGATTTATATCCTTCCCTCGAAAGGATGTTATGCGTGGTGGAAAAGTTGGAATCGTATTTCTTTGCCAAATCACGTATGGAGACACCTGGGTTGCCTTTCACGTACCTCAACACCTTTCTCCTCAGCTCTTTGTCGTTTTCATGATAGATGCGTAGTGCTCTATCCACACTCAGAGTATCCTTGTAACGTTTGATTACAAGACACACTGTTGACTTTGGGAATGTTAACGCTTTTGCTATTTTTGAGGCAGACCACGAAGGATTCTGTAGATGTTTGCGCACAATTAATTTTCTTTTCTCATGTTCCATGATCCGTAATTTCGAGATGAGTCAATCAATCGAGAAAAACTTTTAAACCATTTTTTGTCAATGAAACATCAAAAAATGCCTGTCAAACGTTTTTTGTTCCAACCACCAGGGCCGCGGGGGTGTATTAAACTGTGCGTCCAGATTAAGTTTGAATCGAGCTTTAATTATTATAAGACCTCTTCATCAAAACACAAAATGTTTTATATTCAATGCAACATTATTACTCTCATATTAAGGTTGAACCTCTGGACAAATTTTCATCAAAATCGATGGAAGTGCGGCTAGTCAACTTTTGATTCTTAGGTATTTCCTGGTGTCTGAAAACTCGCACTTCAAGACTGAAGCCTTGACAGTAGCTGCAACAACCTATGTAGCAAAGCTAAATATACTATCTCTCAATTTTGGTACAAGTTTACGACTATTTAAGGTGGATTTGTTGAGTTTTGGCTTAGTTTGTACTTGTTGTGGCTTAGTTTTGCGGTGTCGTGTGACGTTGTGAGCTTCCATGGTTCCCCAAATAGAGAAACCAGAGGATTTGCATCTGGAGAAGATGCTGGCCATAATTCCTCAGGAAATGGCAAATTCTTGGTGCACCATGCTTGGGTAATCTTTGCTCCGTGGGACGGCGCAGAATCCTGTTGAAACACCCATTTGCGGTTACAGAACATCGTTGAAGTATGCTTCTTCAAATGCTTTTCCTAGACTTCTTTTACGTAGTATACTGCGTTGATGTTTACTCCCTTATCAATGAAAAGCAGTGGTAGACGACCTTCCGCATAAATCGCTCCTCAAACCATGACCGAAGTCTGATTTTGAAAGCGTTGAACTGCGCGAATGGAAGGTAGGGATCCCCTGAATACTCGCTGCATAGACCCTGTCATTTCGAGCGTTGAAACTTTGCTGCAATACGAAAATTTTCTCATCCGAAAACACAATCATGGAATCACCGTGCCGACGAAGTAATTCGCGATAACGAATGACTCTGTTCTAATTGTTGGCTTCCGAAAGTCCATGAACTTTTCTTTTCTCGTACGGCATCAATCTCAAATCCACTTTGAGAACTGATCTGATAGTTTTCCTAGAGATGTCCTGGCTCAGGACAGTTTATATGAAGCACGACAAGGATTTCGGCGAATTCACTCACGAACCGCCTTTACAAGCCGTTTGGTACGTACACTGCGAGGACGACCTGATTTTTTCGTTGGATCGAAAGTTCCCCTCGTCCTCCATCTTCTCATCGTCCGGTCGATTAATGTGCGGCATATTCCTTTCTTCATGGTCTCGGACAGTATCTGGTTAGGACGCTTTCCCGCCAAATGCATCTGGAATTATGGAAATGATGAGTTTCCTGTCTTCGTTTTTGTTTGAATTGTTCCACATTCTGACGGGTTCCTTGTTGTACCTGCAGTGCATTCTTCTCGTTTAAGGAGTGTATCGAAAAGTAGTTATAAACTTCCAAATAATAAAATAGGCATGAAAACATGGTTAAAATTAACATACTATTTCAGTTTATTATAGCTTAACATGTTTACAAAAGATCCAAACGGAAAAACTAGTCATCATGTTCATTTCTGTAGAATGCCCGTACCTTTGATTTGACACCTGCCATCAAATTCTGCACAGTGACCTTTGTGCACTTCCTGGATGCCGCTGCCCAATTTTTCTTAAAATCGGTCATGTTTTGGGACACTGTACCATCCTTCTTAAATATACGCTTGACTATTGCCCAATAGCGTTCGATCGGTCGCAACTGGGGACAGTTTGGTGGGTTGATGTCTTTTTCTACGAACTTGATGTTATTCTCCGTCAGCCACTGTAGAGTGGATTTGGCGTAATGTGCCGATGCCAAATCTGGCCAGAAGAGAGGAGGGGACTGGTGCTTTCTATACAATGGTAGCAACCTGTTCTTCAAACATTCCTTTTGATAAATCTCAGCATTTATAGTTCCTTTTGTATAGAAAATTGAAGAACGCAAGCCACATGTGCAAATAGCTTGCCAAATGAGCACCTTCTGACCGAATTTCTCCATCGCAACAGTCGTATCTGCGGTTGGCACACGTTCCCCAACAGATTTAGTATAAAACTGCGGCCCCGGTAGCGTTCTTGAATCTTCTTTAACGTATGTTTCGTCATCCATCAAAATGCACTGGTCGACATTGTCCAAAATGCAGCTGTACAGCTTTCGAGCCCTGGTTTTGGCACGAGACTTTTGTTCCGGAGTTTGTTTGGGCACTTTCTGCTTTTTGTACGTCTTCAAGTCATTCCTGCGCTTGATTCGTTGAATCATTCCGATGCTGGTCCTGAACTTCTTGGCTAGATCGCGAGTAGAGGCAGATTTGTTCCGTTGAATATAATCCACAACTTTTGGTCCAAATCGGGTGCTGGAGCCGGGTTTCCGGCCACTTCTTGGTAAATCCTTGAGGGAGCACTCCTTACCAAACTTTTCGATAATGCGTTTTACACTTGCCGGGTGAACATTTACTCTTTTCGCAATCTGGTTGTAAGTAACACCCTTTTCGGTGCACCAAGTGTGCAGAATTTTCTTTTTAGTCTCAAATTCAATTCGCGACATTTTGAATACAACTTTATCAACGGAAATGAATGAACCGAATAATCATTTTTGACATGTAAACAAAGCAAATGGCGCTTACACGCTAAAAATATATACAGTAGTTTATGCGTAATAACGCATCGAATGTTTATAACTACTTTTCGATACACTCCTTAGGCTTAGTTAAATGCGAAATTCAAACACACGCTTCTAATTCGAAGCATTTCAAACCACTCGCATCAACACAAAATGTTTGCCTTCCATTAGATGATTCGTGCTAACTCTTCCATTAAGCGAAGTCGGTAAATCAGAAGGAATGGATACAACCGATCAGCATTTTGATCGGTTGTATCAAACCTATTAGTTACAGAAATCGTTTTGGACTAGCCTAACACAGAGGCCTGCTCTTATTCATAGGCCTGACTAAGTACATCTGTGCCGAGAAGATATTTGGTTGGATCGGATCTCGAGTACGAGTGAAACGTTGTGAGATGGAGAAACAAAAGATCTTTCACGATGAGAACTAAAACGTTTCCTCACTCTGCGCTTTCATGATCTTTGGAGTGTAGCTTGTTCGCGAACTTTGAGTGCAAAGTTCCTCGGTGATATATCATTGCACTGAGTAAAGAGTGAACGTTTTTTGAAAACGTTTTTTCCAACACTGCTAAGCCATTTAGCTCTCATCCTTTTTGTTAAGTCATTTCGCTTTCACACTCGACACAGTCGACTCGAGTATTCCCCGACGGTGGATCTTCCTTACGCCGATGAAGAGTTCTCCGACGGTGGAACTTCTTCCGATACCGAACCACTGAGAGCCATTCAGTTCCAATCTACGCTGCTGACGACTCGAGCAGTCCCCGGCGGCCTACACTGACGTAGAGTTTCCCAGCTGTGAAACATCCCCCGAGGCCAATTACCCGTTGCTTCATTCAGCCGCTCGCTGGGTCTTCCCGCCATTTGAGCTGCAGAGCTGTCATGATTTGCGTAATGCCTCCGCGTTTCACGTATTATAGGAGCGTCAACCTCACCATAATAATTTAAAAGCTGCTCAAAATCTATTTACTGTTTTCCGGTTGGTGAATAGAAAACGGTGAATGCATTTTCATAAACACTAACGGGGTATAACTAAATAATGAAACTGATTTTAACTCTCTCATACCTAACCACAAAGTGCACCGAGAAAAGAGAGATTATGTGAAGCAATGCTCTCTGTCTCCTCTACATATTCGCATGTTTTGTTCCAACTTGTTCAGTTGTGTTCAAAATGCCGTCGAAGCAACAAGCATTACGCGAGCGGATTGTACAGTTCTATCAAACGAACATAACTCACGGGAAAAAGTTCACTGTGAATCGTTTAAAAACCGAAAATGTTCCAGTTTCAAACATCTATCGTACCCTGGCATCCTCAGGAACATTTTTGGTAGGAGCTCGTAGGAGTGGAAATGGGAGACCGGCTAAAATAATGGACAAGGAAGGCTTAGATTGCTCCATAGTACTTTTAAAAACTGATGCAGCAAAAAAGTTCAAGACTACGCAACCTTACATCTGCAAGACGTTAGATAGGAAGAAGATAGGAATAGTCTGCCACAAGAAATCAAGAGCATCAGATAACACAGAGCAACAGATATCAATAAATCGTAAAATCCCAATGCGGCTGGATGACCCGAAATAACGCCGGAAAATGTTTCGTTTTATATGATGAAAGCTACTTCACTCTCTCAAAAACCCTACATCCCAGGAAACGATCGATATTATTTTGATAACATTTCTACTGCATCTCCGAATGTGAAATTTAGGCATAAGTTTGAGCAGAAGATGATGCTTTATATTGTAATATCTGAGAGAGAAATTTTTAAGCCATGGATCAAGCCCAGTGTTTTGACTATTAATCAAGAAGTGTACAAAAATCAAAGTTTGAAGGAAATATTAATTCCATTTCTTCAAACATATCATGCAGATGGAAGTTACATGGTTTGGCCGGATAAAGCGTCGTCGCATTATGCAAGAAAAGCAAGAAGGCTTGGAAAGCCAAAACATCCCATATGTCTAATCTAATCTAATCTAATCTAATCTCATACTAACGCAGCCAATTCTTGAAAGCATCCTGGAAAATGATGTTTTCTTGAATACATCATTTTTCTTGTCATCGGCCAGGCCAACTGCGTAGTATGTGCCGCAGATAGGATTCCAAGAAATAGAGCGATTCCAGAAAGATCTAAAATCGCTTTACTACTCTGAATCAAGGGAAGGAAGGAAGCATGGACCTCCCGTACCATACGCTTCCATGTTGAGTTATACAGTGTGATATTTGTACCTTAGCGTTGGGAGCATAGATGCTAGAAAGATTAGTTTATGCTCCTTTTGCCTATGGGTGAACTTTTGGCATTTGAACCAAAAGCGTGGCAATAATTGCCAAGGTTATAGCGCCTTATCTCGCTCCATGGGAGGTATGTGGACTAAAACTTACGATGATGGATAAATGCGAAGCAGAAAATAGCATAAAAAATATTGTGAAAGGATGTTATAATATAAAATGAGAATAACATGTGTACTATCTGCATGTCTTCTGATTCCATGGATGATCCAAAATTATATACCGTATAAAGAAATAAAGAATACATACATTTTTCGCGGTAGGGTAAGACCTCAGCATGCTATCTTACCGCGCTGTCTACATTGCGTTGATGGGACTGCCTCCTAAGGTATAGCTGACGAGATACAGCGTTTCTTACTCAGCCGCTGGTGGACAGACCTCCTTGGTGGACAGACGCTCGGCACGCACCTCCTCAATCTAGCTGAAGTCAGAAGGACAACAGTGCCCAGGCTGCACTACCAGCTAAGAACGCAACCCTTACCTGGCGGTCTTTGTCATCTGTTGACCCGTGGAAGCATGAGGTAGGAACTTGTGAGGACCAGAGCTATGTTGCGGGGACGCACGCTCCATCACAGTTGCCGACTCACCATTTTGCAGCCCAAAGCCAAAACATCCCATATGTACCAAAAAACCGCAATCCAACAAATTTGCTCCAGTGTCACCCGATTGAAAATTTCTTTGGATATTTGAGTTCACTGGTGTACAAGAACAACTGGAGAGCCAAGGGCTGTAAACGACTGATTAATAGAATCAAAAGATGCATTCGCCAAATCGATATAGAGGCTGTACAGCTCTCCTGTTCAAACATCAAGACAAAGCTTCGTACATCAGGAAAAATCTGATATCTACCTTAAGATGACACGGAAAACCCACGTAGCCTTCAGAAGATATCGAAGGAAAAGGGAAATTAATATTCAGAGAGAATAGTTAAACAGAATGCTCTGTTTGGAGTACAGAACAAAAATTTATTCAAAAATGGTCGTTGGGAGCATCTAGTCTAAGAAGATTAAGTGATGCTCCATTTTTCTTCAAACGGTTGGGACTTTAGCATTAACTATAGTCCTAGCTCACTATGGCTTATGGTTATAGCGCCATCACTCGCTCTCTGATGGTGATGATGATGATGATGATCATTGTTTTTTTGGCTGGGACATGAACACTAACTCTTGTCCTGCGCCATTACTCGCTTTATGAAAAGAGAACAAAGACGCGCCGTCGCAAAATCACTCTCTCTTCTCTCTCTCTCTCTCTCTATCTCATTCATACTATATACTACAGATTTAGATTCAAATATCCTTTACGACGGTAGAGCCAGGGTGCCTGAGTATGCGACAATAACGAAGCGTTTTCAAAATAAAAAAGAAAAGGGCCTGAACCGTACTAACACATTCGGTCCATGAACATTTTAGAATATTATACTTAGCTGAATTTTACTCGATCTCGCTTACATTCAAGAAGTCATCCCTCGAAGAAACTCACATTGCTGTGCAACAAAATGCAACATTTTGTCAATTCGTGTTTTATTCTTTGCATTTTATTTTTTTTTATTTTTTTTTCTTCAACCGCTTAATCAACGCAAACACTGCTAGTTTCGTTAAATACCAACGAGACGCTTCTAGAAAAAAAATTAAAAAGTTCTATAGATAAATGTATTCGTATTCATAAATACATAACTAATAAACATATCGAGAAAAACCCATCATTGTTCTTAAAATTTTTAAAACAAATCTAAAATTTTTGTTAGAATTACAATAGCGTGGATGTTCTTGGAGGCCAGTAGCACCAGGTTGTACGTGGCGTTTAACAAGAAGACTATTCCCATAGTAGTTTTCAAATAAATATTGTTGAAATTTAAAGTGTAGATAGAGTTCACAATTAAAAAAGCTTAAATATTCGGTGAATAATCATTAGCCGGTTGGGATCCGTATAAGGTATTACATCATCGATATATTGATCCATACAACTGAAACACTGCAGATGATCTCATATACAACAAGAAACATACAGAATACCAATTAGGGGCTTATTTATTGTTAACTTTATTGCTTAATTATTTGCTACGCTCCTTTATATAAAACGTATTGAAAACTTTATGTTCTATTAGAAAATACACCCAATTAAGAAGTTCTGATTTTGGGTTACAGCAGTAATCTGGCCCAAGTTTACGTCAACTGTCATAACGTCCACCAATCTGCTCTCAAAATTGTAACTTCTCGAGATTGAATGCATCGATCTGGAATATTCCCTTGATGGATGCATCCACTTATGGAGCCGAATACACGGACAACTCCTAATTCAATTATTTCTACTTTCCGTTACATGTTTGCTGCGTCTCCATGTTATTGTTGTTATAGTCGCGTTTGCCGTTGGCCGGGCATCGAATGGAACGTACATACTTGAATACTGCTTTCCGTTCAATTATTGGCGATTATAAAGATTAAGCCTATTTTTAGCCCGTTGCACACAGAACCAAATGAAGCGAAGCAGCCGGCAGGGCAGATCCAAAAGTGCCGGTCTCTTTTCCTTTAGCCTATGTGCCGGTTCGGGCCATAAACACAAGAGCAGCTGGAACAAACCCCCATCAATGTCATAACGCAAACAACAACCCGCAAACTAACCCTTCCCTGCCTTCCGATCGGAAAGTTGCCTCATCAGCAATGTCCTTTCCCCCACCTCGCTCTTCGGATAGTTGCGGTTTTATTCATGTCCCTCGCCTCAATTGCTCTCTTTGGTGCCGTACGACGAACCGTAACGCTGTTGTCCCAAAATAAAGTGGAACACCGGCCGAACCGATTCGGCCGAACAATCTGGCTCATAATACGATAATGAATATTAAAGATTCTGATGCGGCGCATGATTTGCCATCTCCGGTCCGGTCTAGCCCATCTTCCGTGGTGGTCGTCCATATGTTGTCTCGGATCTGCCAGTGTTGCACCCGATCATATTGCCGCATCGGCACAACTCAGAACAATTTAGTCCAAGCAGGGCCCTAAATTGAATTAAGCGAAGTTATGGCCGCATTAAATTTTCAAACATCAGCACAAAAATAAACAACAACCGCACCGCAGTTGATTGAATACGCTTTGTAATGAAAATTGGCCGCGCAATTTGGTGTCGTGTGACGCTGATAAGCTCGCACTGTTCCCGAATTTAAATTTAACAGAAAAATAAAGTAATGTCAAATATTTACACCTGCATACGTATCAAATATGCGTCTTTAGCGAAAACCACACTCCGCAAAGCACATCGACTTCCTCCGGTTTCGTAAATAACAGTTGGCGATCTTTTCGCATCCCTAGCGTGGCCATAAATCTCCGACTCATTTTCTCGAGAGATAACTTTTCTGAGAAGATCCAGATTGAGGCGTCACATGTGATTGGGCTTCCTTGGAATGACGTACGGGAAATGTGAAAGGGGGGCAGAATGGGATTTTGCTCGTTGCAACTATTCGAGAGGTGCACACTAAATAGATCCAGACTAAGTTCATCCTGTTATCTCGGCTGACTAAGATAACAAGTAGTTTCGTTTTCGATTTGAAGTGCAATGGTTTATGACGGCCATATGGTTGGTGTAAACAACAACGAATTAGCAAAGCACTACGTACTTGGAAGGGTCACTGCTGTTAGATCAGAGTTGGGGGATGGGGAGGACGCTGTGAATTTGTTTTGAATAAAGCTGCATATTGTTGCTAATGGTTGGTAATCCATGATAGGTTAATTGGTGGTTGAGAAAATGTTTGTTAATAGCTGTTGGGTTCAGAAGGTCACCCTTTGGATGAACAACTAAATACTCAGTTAGAAATTATTGTGGTATTCGGTAATTTTTTTACTAAACTTTCTAGGTTTCTATTTCATTGGCTTAGTGCATGCCCTTTGACACCACTCATAGGTTTTTTGGCATTAATAGTACCGACTTCTTGATTTATAGGTCGCACTCCCTCACTTCGCTATTGTCAAAATGACAACATTGCCCTTTCCTCCTAACCTTAGTTTTAAGATAAATGATGTAAAAAAATATGAAAATTTGGCTCTGTAAAGTTAATTCGATTGAGCCTGTACAAATAAATGATTATTAAAAAAAAAAGACAACATTGCCCAGGCTACGCCAACCAGCGGCTCCATGTATCAACTGGTAATCTATTGTGATGACATGACTTGAGGAGGCGTGAGGTAGGAACTTGTGTGGACCCTCCATCGCACCCTCCTTCGAATTCACAACATTTCTGGCATTTCAAGATCAACCGAATGAAGATCATATATAAAAGTTACGAATGCTTGTAGTATTTTTCATTTACATAAATATATACACTATTATATAAATATTTCATGGGAATGAGAGGGCACCCGATTGAAGCACTCTGGATGGGGAGAGTGGGAATGCCAACTTCCATTGCTAACAGTTTGTGAATAGAGGGCGGGCTCATTATGACATCCTCATGTTAGATAGCTTGCTCTTTGGAGCAATTGTCCAATCTTGTTGTTGGAAGGAGATTCTTTATATGCCTGTGAAAACGTATACGTGATGTTGCCTATCGATCCACCCAACCCCTTTTTGGCCCTTCATACAATGGCATGGTTAGGATAATCAGTGGTTATTCAAGCTTAATCAAGTCTAACAGTGAGGAGAGCCCATTGCTGTGTCGGACTTAGTTTCCGTGGTAGAATGGGTGGTAGTACATATCATACATCATACATCATACATTAATAGGGCTTTTACCCACTGTTTCTTGTTCAAGCCTGTTCATTCTCGAATATTTTAGTGTTTCACGAAGTTTGGTCTTCATGTTGGCCCAAAACTTCTCAATGGCACAAAGTTCCGGAGAGTGGGTATACGTTTTTCGGTACAAAACAACATTGTTATCTCCGTACCAGTCTAACACCGGTGGCAGGATGTCAAATCAGGCCAAAATAGCATCTCGCCTCCGAGAGACCACAAGAAGGGCAGCAGGAGCTTCTGGAGGCACTCGTCGTGATGTATGTCTGGCTCATCTCTCCACACCCACCGATAGTCTGCCAAACCAAAAACTTTTTGGCGAATTTGTCCATATTCTTCTTCCTTACCTCAAGAACGGCCAACCATGATGTGGCAACGATAAACTCTTGCCCCGTCACATTTGTATGATGCAAGTCTCTTCCTCTGACACGACGCACTCCGGTACAGCTTCTTGGCACGAGTTTTGGTAGCCACGCTTGAACAGATTCATCACCTTCCTTACCTTCACCGGATCAGTCGTCTCCGGGTTTCTGATGCTGCTTGACTGCCACTGGGTGGTCTGGGACTCCTTGTATGACATCACCACCCGAGACACCGTAGAATGATAGAATCCCAGGTATTTTCCGATCCATCTGTGGGATGCAGTCGGATTTTCCACGATTGCGTGATCCACATTTTCCTATCATATTTATATTCACCAAAATTCGACCCCTTATTGGATTCTTTTGAAAATTGTAGAAAATGAAGATCAACTTGTTTTTCCCATGCAAAATGCTCTTGCTTTCTTGCCCCATTCCAAACAGCTTGCAACTTTCTCTTGACTCCATCCAGTATGTTTTGTACTACAGCCGTTCCTATCTATTTGGTCATGGTTCGTTTTTCATTTTAATTTTTTTTTATTTACGGCAATTTACACCTGGTATTTGTGTCGGTCAAGTTCTGCTCCACTTATTCTCAATTTCTACATATTTCTAATTTTCGTCATTTGTATTTTCTTGACACTCTCAACTTTTTCTTTTTCAACTTCACTTTCTTCAGCTACTGTTTTTCACCTGTCCTTTTTTAGATACTCTTTATGAGCTTTCTTGCTTCCATTATTCTTGTTCGCTCATCTTCTTCTGCTTCTGCGTTTGTCTTCTTCCTTCTTTCCTCTTCTGTTTTTCTTCTTTCGCTTTTCTCCTTCCGTTTCTCTTCTTCGTTTGCATTCTTCCGCTTCTATTTTTTCGCTTCTTTCTTGAACATCTCATCTTCCGCTTCTTTTCTTCTGCTTCTCTTTTTCCGCATATATTTTTCCGCTTTAATTTCTTCCGATTTTTCTTCTCCGCTTTTTTCCGCTTATATGCGTCCGTGTTTGTTCTTCCGCTTTTTTATCCGTTTCTCTCCTCCGCTGCTTTTCTTCCACAAACTTGCTTCCGTTTCTCGTCTTCTGCTTTTCTTCTTCCGATTCCCTTCATTCTCTTTTCTTCCGTTTCTCGTCTTTCGCCTCTCTTCTTCTGATTATCTTCTTCCGCTACTTTTTGTCCTTTTTATTCTTCTGCTTCTTTTCTTCCGCTCCACTTTTTCCGGTTAACTCCTCCGGAACTCTTCTTCCGCTTCTCTTCTTCTGCTTCTCTTCTTCTACTCCTCTTTTTCCGCTTTTGTTCTTCCGATTCTTTCTTGTGCTTCTTCTCTTCTGCTTGTTTTATGTTCTTCCGGTTTCCTTTTTTTCTGCTTTAACTTACCTTCTTTCGTTTCTCCTCTACGCTTCTCTAATTACGCTTATTTTGTTCCGCTTCTCTTCTCCCCATTTTTTTCTTCCGCTCCTTTTTTCCGGTTCTACTTTCCGCTTCTTTTCTTGTTCTATTCTACGTCCAGTTTTTTTTTCTACTTCTTTTTCCCCCTCCTCTTCTTCCGATTCTTTTTTCGGCTCCTTCTCTTCCATTTATCTACTTCCACTTCTTTTCTTCCGCTCCCTTCTTCCACTCCCTTCTTCCGGTTCTCTTCTTCCGCCATTCTTCTTTTACTTCTATACACGGACAGAAATGATGCATGATTGATATAACTTTTGCCATAGTTATCCCAAGCTTCGAAGATATTCTTGATATAGTTAATTTAAATGGTTGTTTGAAAATGATTTGATGTTTACATCAAGCATATATTTCATTTGAATCAACGTTATTGAACATCAACCATTAAATGCTTAAATCAAGCATACATGTCATTATTTGAATCCGTGTTTATCGTTGAATCACTCATACTGGAAGGTTAAATAGGGCATATAGCAGCTCTACTGAGCTTCGTGGCTGCCATCCGCTCTCAACGACAAAGCGAAGGAAAAAAATATCATGGCGGCGGCAGATCACTCGGTTGACTTGGACGACGACCTGGTTGAAGAGTTTTATGTTGACGAAGAAGTGGTAGAATTATTGAAATCGTTTGGATTATCCGCGGCGGGCATTGAAGAGTTTGTAGGTATGTAAGCAAATTGTAACTATTCTTTAAAGTAGTTTTAATGAATTTTGATTTCAGCTAACGGGTACGACATTGATGCGCAATCGAGCGTGAAGAAGTCGAAGCAATTTGCTGTCCACTCCTAGGGTCGCATGTTGATAAGAATAATATTTCCAATTTTCAAACATTGTTATATGTTGTTTAATTTCGTAATATCCAAAGAATATGTGCTAATTGAGTAAACGTTCCTATAATGGTGGTATTGTAGTGCAAAATGTTCCAATTAGAACATATTGCACTAATATACCACCATTATAGGAACTTTATCGTAAATTTAACGATTTTTTGATTTTGGAACCAACCATAACATCATTTGAACGAATCTCTGTGTATGCTTAAACCAACCATCCGATACCATTAGTTCAACCCTCAAAATAAGGTCAAATTAAACATAAACATTATTGAATTTATCATGAGAATCAGATAGCTGTCAAATCATCAACAATGAATATTGTTGATGTTAGCATAATATGGTTGATTCAACCCTATTTCATGCTCTAATTAGATCATCAATTCTGTTTAATTGAAGCTTCCATTGTTCTTCGATCTATTGTATTATGCGTGAAACAATCTCAAAAAAGTATTATATAAAAGTCAATGCACAAATATGCTTGATCGGGACCGGAATATTATTGATATGACTTTATTTTTTTCTCCGTGTACTTCCACTTCTCTTCTTCCGCTTTTCTCCTTCCGGTTCTTTCCTTCGGTTTCTCTTATTTTTCTTAACCATTCAAAGGACTTTACAGTATTTTCGTGTTCTTTTCAACTTTCTAATTTTTTATTTACTTTTTTATCGTCTTGCTTCACTTCTGTTTCCGTATAACATTCTTCAGTACTATTTCCATTCATTTTTTCTCATTTATACAGCTCTGTGTGATTTTTTCCCGTTTGATTTCTCTGGATATTCTGAATAATCTTCTCTTTTTTACTTCATTGTTTGTTCATCAGCTTCCGGTTCTTCATCCTCTTCATATGTTACTTTCCGCCTCCCTTCATCCGCATCCGCCTAATAATTTTCTCTGATTCGCTTTAACTGTATCTTTTTCATTCATCTCTTCTCTTCTACGCAGGGTTTTCGCTTTCGCTGCTTTGACGTTATCAATTTCATTCCATCTACTTCATTCACTTTTTCTTCAAGATCTTCTTTCTTCCCACTTTCTTCACTTAGTTTATTATCATCAGCTTCGGTTTATTTTCTTCGCCTTCTTCGTAATCTTCTCTTACATTTTATTCGGATTTTTTTTTCTACTGCATCAGCATCAACGTCTGTTTCACTTCTGAAATTTTCTGTTAATACTTCTGCTTCTTCGCTTCTTACTTTTCTGCTCTTTCTTATTCTCGCAAATTTCGATACACATTGGTTTCATGCAGGAACTTCAGCAATGGCTTTTTGTCGTCTTCGTTACACTTTTACCTTGCTTTTCCGTATCTGTACTTCGTGGAAGTCGGACGCATAAACGCAGACAAGATGTCGCATCGTAAATCTCCGCCCCTCGACATGGGTCCATGGCCTTCTATCCGAAGAAGCGTGCCTCCTGCCATCAGGGCTTTCCCAAAAGATGATGCTTCCAAGCCAGTTCATTTGACCGCCTTCTTAGCTTACAAGGCCAGTATGACGCACATAGTACGTGAAGCAGACCGTCCGGGTTCCAAAATCAACAAAAAGGAGGTCGTTGAAGCCGTTATTATTTTGTAAACCCTACCAATTGTGGTTGTTGGAGCTGTTGGCTACATCGAAACTCCTTCCGGACCACGTGCTCTGTGCAACGTCTGGGCGCAACATCTGTCCGAAGAATGCCGTCGTCGTTTCTACAAGAACTGGCATGCCAGCAAAAAGAAGGCTTTCACCAAGGCCTCCAAGAAGTGGACGGACGATCTGGGCGATAAAAACTTCAAGAAAATGATCCGTTACTGCAAGTCCATTCGCGTCATTGCCCACTCTCAGATTCTTCTGATTAGGCAAGGCCAGAAGAAGGCTCATATAATTGAGATCCAATGGAGGATCTATCGGAGATAAGGTCAACTGGGTCAAGGAACATCTGGAGAAGCCAATCCCAGTAGCCCAGGTCTTTGCCCAAGACGAAATGATCGATTGTGTCGCAGTGCTGCTACTGAGTACGATCTGACGGACAAGACCATTACCCCAATGGGTGGTTTACCATTCTATGGTGAGATCAACAACGATTTCCTAATGATTAAGGGTTGCTGCATAGGAGCTAAGCACCGTATCATCACCCTCCGTAAATCAACATCAAATTCATCGACACATCGTCGAAGATGGGTCATGGTCGCTTCCAGACTCCTCGGAATTGCTCAAGATCAACAAAATAGGACTAGAGTAATAGGTATATAAAACAACTTCTATTCGATTCTGCAGGTAATTTCACATGGGACTAGCCCTATTTGGTTGATCTTGAGACTCTCCTTGCAAAGATGTCTATAAATTATTCAAGAATATAAGGGGAAGTGGGGTAAAATCAGCTCTATAGCTCCACAACCATATCCGTGCGGTGATTGAAACCAGTTCCATTCGATTTCCCAGACAATTTCCACGCTGAGATGGCTTTGTTTACAGGCCGCGCTCAAAAGCGACAAAAGTTACAGATTTTTTCCTTAGTTTTCATCAGTTCTTGCCCACTGTGCATCCCGCAAAAATCGTATACCGGTGGAGTTGATTTCTTCAATCTAAATTCGATTATTAGTATTATTTGATTATTTGGATCGACATGCTTGGCCGAAGTTTAAGTGTACACACGTACTTCACGAATTATTTTGCATAATTATTCTGCATATTGTAGACGAAATACGCGTATCTGTCAAGATATGCAAAGGTAGTTGGAATTAAATGGAAAATACAAATTTTTCTTGTAATTTCTAGCTGATTTCGGTATTTTTTACAGTATTCGTCAAGATAATATTCAGAATATCAAATACTCGCTAAAAATTTACCGAATATTTTATTAGTGGCGCCATCTGGTAGTTAGGCCTTATTGACCGATGTGTTATCAGTATTCACAACTAGTTGCAAATGTATTAATACACATAATTCAAATGACAGGGCTCGGCAATAATTTACTGAACTTATAGCAGTTGTATGTGGTAATCGTTTTTTTTTTGCACCAAATATCAGTAATGTTGACAATCAACCATTCAAGTAGTGCTATGAAAATTCAATGGAAGTGATCAAAGGTTTCATAATATAATTGTTATTTGATATGCCAAAATTGGCCATCCGTCAATGTGCTCCTTAAATACCGCAGTCTTATAAGGTTTTCCAGAAATCCACAAATCAATTTATTATACCTGTGATTCACTTGAGTAAAAATACGCGGGACATTGTGGACACGTTTTGTCTGTCCGTTTTGTGCCAATATCGTAATTTGTAGCCATACCCACGAAATGCCGATAGCGTTTTGCTGTTAATTGATTGGTCATCAAGCGATAAAAATCTTGCAAATTAAAAATCTCCAATACAGTTTTTCAAAGGAATACTCATACTACCGCACGTTGCTGCTAGAATTAATATTCTGAGCCCACTGGGGTGTTGCCGTCTGCCTTTATGTGATTGATTAGAGATAAACAAAATTTCAATTTCCAACCAAATCGAAGAATGTGTGACTTCTACGCATATCAGAGGGTTCTTTATTGTTTGTCGAATAGGTCATTCAATCGAAGACAGAAATGATCCTTTAAAAAGAAGTTATTAGAACATAAATTAGAAACTTATTGCCATCCGTTTAGTAAACAGGATGTCATAGTGTGTGTCAGGATTTGGTACCTGGAGCCATGAAACTCTCTGCCAAGTTCCAGTTGAGTGCAAAAACAAGCTTCATCTAAAACGTAGTTTGAAAGTACGGTGTAGTTAGCAGTGATAATGAGTTGACTGACCCTATAATCAAACAATCCCTCTCTTTAATTCCGTCATCTTACGTTAAGTAATCGTTGCCGATGCAACCGATGTGAACATTCGTCACACGCCCGGTGCAGGTTCGCGAACTTGCGAACGTGATTTCTGGCATGCTTGTTGTCGCTTCGTCATCGTTTGTTCAAGAGTCAAGTGGCAGATGCTTCGTATTCAATACGTGGCTTTGCGTGTGGGCAAACGAAACCGCAATTATCTCCTGTAACCGCATCACATCAACTGATTTTTTTTTTGCTCTTGCATGATGATAGTATGTATACTGTATGACATAACACTTTTTCTAGCTTATTATTTACCGTAGTTAAAAATTAGTCTGGTTCATCGATCAGATTTACGGGGCAACTAACTATCATCAAGCAGTTTTTTTTTTCGTTTAAGATCGAACCAATGATCATGAAAATGTATCATTGAATTGTAATCTCCAACGGGAACATATGGATTATACCGGATTAGAGTTAAGAAAAAGCAATTTCAGTAGTAAACGATCAAACAAACTTGTATAAAAGCTTTATTCATAAATTTGATTGTTCAGTAGGTAAAAATGCCAACCTGTTCAGATGATCTATGGCATAGATGAAGACGGAAACGCTGGCATTACTTACGCCAATCTCGTCGAAACGTTCAAAACATCAAAAAGTGCTGCTCGAAAAATCTGTGTGAAATTTGAATCTACTGGGTGCGTTAAAAATATGCTGAAAACTGGTAGGCCATGACAAGTTTCTCAGCACTTGGACAAGATAATTGTAAGATAAGTGTCGGAAAGCCCTCTAGCAACCGCCAGAGAAATCAAGGAAACATGCCCAAGTAACATTGCCAAACCATCCAGCTTTATTGAGTTTTATTAAAGTTTTATGAAAGCCACAGGAAATCAATTTGGTTTGATTATGGTACCAAGAGATGCCAATAGGTTTCAAATTTTAGTCAGGTTTATGAGAACCTACACAGCTTCTTTACAACGATCTTGAAACCTTGTCTTCTAAAGTTCCTTTTACTCCTATCAAAGGTTTTATTTTGACTTTATGAACTCGTTAAATGCTGTTTTAAAATGCCGTTTTAGATTGTCTTGGATATTATGCTATCAAACAAAATTTCCCGCAACACTAGAACTTTTTTCTTAGATATTATTTACTGTTAAATGAATCAGAATCGAACAAAGCAGAACAAGAAAAACCAACTACGATATCACCGTGAAGTTTGACAGCTGTGGCCATTTGGCCCTATGCTGGGTTCGATGGCAGCCAATAGGTTTTATGAAGATTCTCAAGTGGTCATAACATCTTTCACTAGAACATTTTTAAAATCTGTATGGTCTTGTAATGGTTTTATTAATGTTCGGGAACGGAAGAGAATACACTCGACTCTTGTTAGCGTAGTGCTTCAAGCTACAAAAATTGGATTTATTTTATTTGTTTTCTTTGTTTAGAGAAATTAAAGTAATAGTAAACTGACAAAGTCAGTGCTTTTAGTTTTGTAGTTCCACGAACAAATTCAATTGAGGTTTAAGTAGTATATAAAGTTGAATTTAAGCCCTATAATGGTAGATTTCAAGTTAAAACTATTTGCAGTAATTATAATAAACCCAAACTATGTCTAACAAGTTAAATACTACTCACTCCGATAAAAAAAATGTATATAATTATGTGAAAACTGCTTTTGTAGCTAATCAGGCCAAACTACATTTCACTCCAATTTAACTAATGTTTCCTTTCCTTTCTACCGTCTTCTTATTAATCACTTATCTTGACAGTTTACAAATCTGCCACTGTTGATGGATGCTATCTCTACCCACTCGGTGCTTCTCACATTTCATTGCTACTCACTCGATGACTTCTCTGAAGCGTTGCCAGCAGCAACAATTAATTTGTTTTCACAACCGCCTATACAGTTGGCCGTTTTGTACACATTTCGGCTTTAAGGGGGGATATACAGTTAGAATGACCAAAAAATTCAATAATTTTTTTTTGCATAAAAAGTTAGTAAATCTCCCGTAGGATACGCTCCTGAAACCCTTTTTTTTTTCTTCAAAATTCGACATCCAGTGTTTCTTTTTATCGTTTTTTGAAGACGCCTTTTTCGCGCGCAGCAGGTATAAAGAGACGCTTGACCGAGAAGATCTATTTTCAACGCGTTTTTCTCAAAACAGCATTTTCGGAGTTTATGCCGGTGATAACTCGAAAACTAATTATTCGATTACGCTGAACCTTATAGGATTTCGTTATTATAGTAATACCTTCTATATGAATTAAAAATTATTTTAATATTTTATTATTAAATATGAAAAAATGTGATAAAATGGCGGAAAAAATGTTCAACAAAGTTACTCCAAAAGTGCAAATTTTTTATTTTTACTGTTTTTTTTTTTCAATTCATCTACTAGCTGTAAATTTAATTAATGTATTTTTTGAGTTAGCAAAGAGTTAGCGAAGAGAGCCGGCACAAGCAAAAAACAACGACCTTTTCAACTCACATTTCGTTGAAAAAAAAAAATTGAAAAAAATATTTATGCATACTACATAGATGCACTTATAATTGTAAAAAAGTTTCGATTGATTTGAACAAAAACTTCCCCTTGAAAATGAGTTTTTTTGTTCATTCTAACTGTATATCCCCCCTTAAAGATGCGTAGAGGAAGTGTTGGTGGACGAAACAGTTTTAAATGTTGTTTAAATGTAGTTACAGCTGGAATTAAACTAAACTTGTTACTTGGGATTGTATCTGGGCGTTCTGACCAGCACTGTTAATCGCCGGTTGAAATCGGCAGTTAACAAGCCGTTCTTGAGACCAGTACACAAGAAATAGCAGTACACAAGAAATCACAGCTCTGCAAAACTGCCAAACATGGAGGTGGCTCCATTATGGTGTAGAGGTGTTTTGCTGTCAGCGGAGTAGGAAACCTAGAATTTATCGACGGGATTATGACTGGAGCGAGCTCCATTGGTACTCTGGACCAAAATTTGAAGCCATCAGTCCAAAAGCTGGGCCTTGGGCGTCGTTTTATCTTCCAACAGGATAACGACCCCAAGCATACCAGCAAACTTGCAAAGGACTACATCAAGTGCTGGAATGGCCACCCATCCACTGATCTGAACCCAACTGAGAATCTTTATGAATTTTGAGGAATCGGGTAAATTAAGAGAGCAGAGCAGTAACATGAATGCATTTTTTCATCTGTGACGCATCGGTGGAGATACTACTAAGCGCTTAGTAGACAGCATGCCAAGGCGTCTTGCTGCAAACATTGTGGTTCTATGAGGTCTTATAGAGGATTAATCGTACGTGCGGCTTGATTTTTCCAAATTCTGTTGGATTTATTTCATTTGTTTTGCTTACGGTTATTTTATTTTGGCTCTGTAAATTCAGATGCTATAAAATAAAGTGGTTTAAAACCAAATTATGGCTAAGTTTTCTTAAAAATTGGCTACACCTCGTTCAGTAAGATATATGAACCCAACTAGGGAATGTAAAACATTGCACTGAACATACTTAAAAAATACGTAATTCTAAAGAGATGGTGAAAAATACTTACGGTTACTAACTTTTGTCACCGCCTGAAGTAACAAGTTAGAGATCAAGATCTTTTAAATCTCCAGCAAAAGTTTCAAACTTAGCAGAGTGATAGATTTATGTGGATAATTTTGCTTTCGTTAGAATTTTCCTCGGCATAAGTCCATAGTACGATTTATACTTATTTAGGTAAGGAATTAAGGATCCCTATTGAAAAATTAAAGTTGCAGATACATAAGACGCATTTCGCGCCAAATCGTATTTGGAGCTGGCAGAACCCTCTCAGATTTCAATGAAAGTTTCTGGGCCTGTAGACTTTCATTTTTTTCTAAAATTTATCTAGACTGCCTTTTGAAAAGGACCTAACTTTTTTTTTAAATATTTTTTTAAGGAGAAAAATTACAAATCAAACAAAAAGAGCGTTGAATCGGTAACTATCACCAAATAGGTAAACAGTTTGAATAAAAATATTAAATAAAATCCAAATTTAGGGTTGATATTGTTTAAGTCGATTTATTAAAAAAAAAACTATTTTTGATGTGGATGAAATTTTGTCTTACGATCGGTTATTACATTCCCAACCGTCCCTACATCGCAATATAGGCACTTTTTCTATCAAAAACTTTTTCTTTTCTAAATTAAAAATCTTTTTTCAAAACTCATCGTCATCATCTTTTTTTCCAAAACTCATGGTCATTGTCATCTAAGAATCCAATTAAACGCAATTTGTTCATAAGATTTTGTCTAATTTAGCTGCTTCATGCAATTTTTGTTCCATCAAGGTATTTATTTTTGGGTCATCATATAAATTAGAATACCAGTTGTCACCAGGAATGGGCATATAACTGTGGAGTTTCTGAGATATTGTTTTCGCATTATTACATAGTTCTTTGGGTTCTTCTGACATTTTTATGTACTGATCAGTGCACATGTAGCATATATTAAAGTTTGTGAAAATTATATCTGTTTGTTAAACTGGTCAATTATTTAACTCTCATGGGATGGGATATTTCCATTATCTCGAGCAAAACTTGCTCACTTTTCCATTTGCTTTAGAGTGCCACCAATAACATCACAGGGACCTTTTCCAAGGGCGTTGCAATAAAAAGCCATTCTGCTCCTCATTCATGACATTTGTGCGATTTGGAGCGAAATATGTCAAAATGTTTGCTCGCGACAAAATTTGGACACTTACAAACAAGTATGAACTAAAAAAAATGTGTCAGTGAAATCCAATTTTTATTTTCCAATAATTTATTAACGCAATTGGTCATTAAAAAAACAATTTAATATGAATCAATTAGTCTGCATAAAAAATACGAACTTTTGCGATTACCGACATTCATGAGGGTCAGTACAGACTTCTCTGCAACCGATTTAGTCGCTTTTGTCCAAGGTTTTTGAACTTTTTCTATAGTTGCTGCTTGCTTTTTGCGCTGGGAGAGCCCAATATCACTCGATTGTACGTAATTTCGGGCAGTGAGGCGGATTCGCTTTCTTTGGGACAACATGGACCCTATCACGTCATACCATTCCCATACATTGTTAATGTAATGGCAGAATAACAAATCAGGCCGGCACTTGTTTCCTGATGCGAAAATGTAGTATTGCTGGTTGATCCTATTGTTGATGTACAGTGAACAATTTCTGGATGAATAGTGCTTCCTACACAATACAGGGTGAGTGGGAATTCATGTCAGTGAAGTATATGGTCACAAAAATTAGAAGCTTGCATGAATTTCAATGTTCAATGTATTTGGTATATCTTTAATAGTTGTCTTAACTAATTTCTGTTCAAATCTTTCTCAAATTTAAATCTTCTGCATTAGTTGCCAGCCGAATGCGTTGTTGTAAACCGTCCCTAGTAGCACACTTGTTGCCACTCGGTTGAGATAACATAAATATGACTTGCTAAGTCATAATCAAGTAACTACAACTAATTATGACCGTAGTGTGCTTGTGGTCAGAGCAGGCACGCACAATAGCTTGAGGCATGTCATTTCATGTTTTCAGCAAACGTTTCTTAAAAGTTTCCACGGTTAGTCCTTTAGTAATCTTCAGTTGGTCCAGCATATAGCCCCATGCATAGAAGTCGGGAGGATTCAAATCAGCTGAAGAGGCAGGCCATCCGACGAAATAAAATCAAGAAAATTGTAAATCCGAGAGGGTTTGAGCTGTTCAGTGGAATACCTGTAACTAGAAATTAGAAGAAAAATTAGTATTCTCGATTTAATTCCAACTACCTTTGCTTATCTTCGACAGATACGCGTATTTCGTCTACAATGTGCAGACTTCTTCAGTGTCTCGTACTAATGAGTACAGTGTCTCGTACTAATAAGTCGAGTTATTAGTACGAGACACTGAAGAAGTCTGCACATTGTAGACGAAATACGCGTATCTGTCGAAGATAGGCAAAGGTAGTTGGAATTAAATGGAGAATACTAATTTTTCTTCTATCGTCTTTCAAAGTTCTTTTGATTGTTGACTGCGACATATCCAGTTCTTTAGTCATTTTCGGCCAGATTTACCAGAATGCTGACGATTTCGCTCTCTCACTTCGACAAAGCTTTTTTCATTAGGACCTAACTGACAAACGTAAACAATGGCTTCTTCCGTAAATTTCTCGTGCTCAAAGGCTACTAATGTAATTCTATCGAATAGGTGAACTCTTCCTCTTCGGAATGACCGCGGTGGATTGATTACGCGAGTTATCAATGACGAGAAATTCGCGGAAAAAGTCATTGTTTACATTTGTCAGTTAGGCCCTAATGATGAATCTTCGACGATTTGTTTGATTGCTTCCGGACACTTGGCAGTGCGTTAACGGTCAGGTCTGGGAGGTTGTTTCCAACAGCCGGTTTCTTTTTAGCGTTTGATGATGCGGAAGATGAATCTTTCATTCATTCCGAGTGGTTTCAATTTCTTTAAAATAGTACACGGTCTAAAAGGTTTCGAAACAGACTTATCACGAACCCCCTTTTTACGTCCATGATTACCACGAGGCACAAACGAATGGAAACTCAAAACAAACTTGCAACCCGTGTTGACATTTCAATGCATTCTAAAAGAAAAAATGTGTAAACATGTATGTGAATAACCCATCCAAAGTTACACATGTTTAAAAAACACTGACAGAAATTACCACTCACCCTGTATAAAAATTCATGCATTGATTTTGACATAGAATGCTATCAACTAATAACTGCGGAAGAGCTCAAATCCAGCTAGAAGAAAAAGCAGCTAACACAGTATTGGCTGTTTCTCAACAAAAAAAAAACATAAAAACTTTGCAATTTCACCCGGATTGCCTCGATAATTATTCCCAATTTGGCTAATGACTGATGATTAAATGTTATAAAGCCATTACCGTTGAAATTCTAGAAACTTTTCCATCAGCCGCGCCCTCCCAAATATAGCTAGATAGATGAACTAAAGAAGAACGAAACCAGCCTGGCCCCTTCATTGTATATAGTCGGATTATTGTTTGCCCTACGCGCGTCAGTTTTGGACCGATGGAAGCCAGGTTGCTAAAATTAGAAAAGCTTAAATTTTACGTTTCTGGAAAAAACTGCATGCAAATCAGAACCGGAGCCTACAACTACGACGCGCCCTCTCGGTGGGCTTCTGCGGAAATGAGGAAAAGGAAGAGATAGATCGGCGATAGACGTCATTGGGAAAAGTTACGAAACTGAAGGTCGCCTTGTACACTGAAGAAGAACCAGAAAGCGAAGAAGAAAAGTGTAGTGTTGAAAATCTAAAAGAAGTAAACTTTGGGTCTGGTTGATGTTTTCTTCGGTACGGCAATCTGCGTTGCAATGGCATTTCATGAATGAATTTTTTGGTTTATTTCTATGGCAGCTTTCCGGGAGCTTATTTGTTGCAGATTTTATTCCTTGATGTTCAGAGCGTGAAATATGCATCTCTTTTTCATTTATTTAGTTTTCAAAATACACGGATCTATTACAGGACAATTAATTACAAGTCTCACTTATTTAACTCCAAATAATTAATTACTATTTTTAGAAAATTCAACTAATTTTCATTTCAATTTAAATGTTATGATGATCGAGGTTATGATTCATTTCCACTACCTAAAACATCAAAAAACTACCAAATCACTTCGGTCTAACAGAATACATTCCTCTCGTTTGTGGCAAAGCTACCCAGGATCAAACAAACAGAAGTCATGTTCTGATTCCCACAACTCCAACCAACCAGATTTCGTTCATTTGCCATTTATCATCATTCCACCACAGGTCGTATATAACATGCCTCTCCCCTGTGACCCCTATCAGTAGGAAATTGCTTTGTTCAGCTCGTTTTGGCGTATACTAATTAGTTGTTGTCACTTTTCTCCTATTTTTAGGATTCCTAATCCCAGGACTGTGGGGTTGCACGGTTATTGCGCTAATCATTTCAACCTGCGGACAGAGCGAAAGGCTCCTTCGAAAGTGAAGAGGATCCGCAAAGCCCCAACCAACGTCGAGTGTGGAATCGTAGGAACCGAGGGATAGTCGGCACTAATGGAAGTATGGACAACGAGCAGCCACACCAGGAGTTGGTAAAATGTGTCCTCGTAGGCGATACCGCCGTTGGCAAAACACGTCTGATCTGTGCACGGGCCTGTAACAAACATGTTTCACTTTCGCAGTTACTTAACACGCATGTGCCAACCGTGTGGGCCATTGACCAATATCGGATATACAAGGATGTAAGTATACAAGTATATTTCAGACTCGAAAGCGAAACCGTGTGATGTACTCATAGCGATGCAATTGGTGCAATACCATTTTCCCTAAACTTTTCCTCCACCCAATCACTCAACCCCACAGGGCACTCCCTATTGGTCGAGGAATGTGGGAAATTTATGTTCTCCATCGAATATTTGTTTCGCAGTTTTTGCTCTCTCTCTTCATTTCTACCAGCTGAGCCGGCTGCTAATGTAGTGACGTCAAAACACCACCACCGCTGTCGCCTATATTGCTGTAGCTATGTGATCGTTTTTGCATCAGTATTCAGCGATTCATTGAGGAAAACCATTTTCCAGGAACTATGGTGTCCGCCGTTTTTCCGCCGTTGGTTGTCGTCTGCTGCTTGGCGAGCATTATAATGCTTGGGGTGGTTTCTCACTGTGAATTAGCGTCTTAATATCGATTCTGAGTGGCTGCTGATGCTTATTACATGTCGTATTGTGTTGAAGAAATGTAGGGTTGCTCAAATTATTGGTTAATCTATAAATATGACCAGTCAGTGTTGTCCTTTACGCTCAGTGAAATCAAGAATGATTTCTCGTTTAAACGTAGCTAGCATTAGGTAACATGTATTCAAATTACTCATATGTGACTAATCGAGGTTCGAAATCAGAAACAGATTGGCAAGGTTGTTACGATAACGCGGATTTGTCAATTTTTGCAGATTATCGATGTTTTGCGTTTGATACACTTGTTTTAAATCTAACTTAGTTTTAGTTTGAAATTTTGGGGACTTCGTTAGATCATTAAAAAAAACCTTCAGAAGTTATAATTTGGATAATGCTTTTTAAACAATAGTTAAGGGTTATTCCGAGATTCGTGACAACTTTTGTGTGAAGTTGAAAAAAGTCCTGGAACCTGGCACGGTGTAATCGTAGTCAGCTTAAAAATGTGAAAACAGAAATATCTATCTAATTCAACCGTAAAACAAAAACATTAACGATATATAGGTACCATTGGTGCCGTCAATCAAAGCAATCCACTGTTGGTGTTTTTGGCTGTAGGTTTCAGTGTGGGCCTCTTTGTTATGCTGGCTATGGTTGCTTAGTATTAGTAAAGATAGGGAATTTATAGACAAAAATCACTTCGATTCTCGCAACGATTTACAATGGCTTCAATCATGGACGTATCGTACCTGCTATAAGCAGCCCAAATTTTTATACTGCCTTTTAATGTATAAGGAGTGTATCGAAAATAAGCTATCCACAAACTTTCTTTCGAATTATGTTGAAAACCGATATTTTATTCATACAAAAAATTGATCCTTTATTGTACGAGGCTAAACTTGAACATAATGAAGACCGGATGAAATTTAAGTTATTCCTTCACGAATTTTCGAACTTTGGATCGAATGCTCTTCATCAAGTTCAGTCTTCTTGAAGACCCTCTTCATGATTGCCCAGTAACGTTCGATGGGTCGAAGCTGAGAGCAATTTGGTGGATTGATATTTTTCTCAACGAAATCTATACCCTTTTCAGCAAGCCAATTGAGAGTGGTTTTGGCATAGTGAGCCGACGCTAAATCCGGCCAAAGCAGTGGAGGTGTACTATGCTTCTTATATAAAGGCAACAATTTCTTCTGGAGACACTCAGATCGATAGATTTCCGCATTTATAGTTCCGGTAGTGTAAAAAATGGTTGACTTCAAACTACAGGAACATATTGCTTGCCATACCAGTACCTTTCGACCGAATTTCTCCACGTGATTCGACCTGTCCGCATCGCTCACATCCTCCCCAACGACGGCAGTAAAGTATTGTGGACCTGAAAGGGTTTTTGAGTCCTCCTTTACATAGCTCTCATCGTCCATCAAAACGCATGCATCCGGGCGCTGCAAAAGACGCGAATATAATTTCGGGGCCCTTGTTGCTGCTCGCTTCATCTGTTCTGCACTTTGGTTCGCGATTTTCTGCTTCTTGTAGTTCTTCAGGTGGTTTCGCCTCTTGATACGCTGGATCATTCCGACACTCGTTCCTGCTTTTTTGGCGTCACGTATTGACATTGACTGCAAAACCAACCATTTTATCCAAAATCCCAGAGATATCTCATGGAAGTGCAGAGTTGTTCTCGGCTTCCAATAAAGCGAGAATCACGTCAACATATTCCTACCTGTTACCCACTTGAACTGCATTCGGGCGAGGCCGGGGCCGGTATTGCCTTAGTTTGGGATCACCAGTTTTTACACAATGAGAATGTATGCTAGTCCCAATCATCATCTTGTGGTACTCTGTGTAATAATAGCTGATCTGGCAACAACGGAGTAGTATTTCAACGGAGCCTAGTACTTTTCGATGAGCCTTAGTTCCGATGCGTTGGAGGAGTTCATGTCCTTGGGTACGAAAGTGGCCCGTTGGCTTCGTATCACTCCAGGACAACATTTGAATAGTGGCACGAAGCTAGATCCGGCCAGAAGATTGTGGGACCCTCGTGTTGCCTCATTAAAAGAAGCAGATGCTTCTGGAGACACTCCTGACACTCCTGCAACATGAGCAGATCGCTTGCCAAATCATGTATTGACAAACTTAGAAGGATTCTGCTTCCTTACTTCCTCAAGAACATCAAACTTGTGCTAAAAACAGTACCCCTGGAAGTCGCCGGAAGTCCGCCTAGACGTAATGAGATAATGAGGCTTCGTCAGCATCTGGGGGTACAGATTCAACTTTTGGCCACATCCCTGACCGAAGCATTGGGATTCCACTTACACCCACTCACGACACGTTTCGTAGTAAGGACTTCCCGTTGACTGCACGATTTCGAGTTGTTTTCCGATGCCTCGATGAGAGAGTTGAGGGTTTTTGCTGGTGCTTACGCAAAATCAATTCGCGATGTTGCTTTTCGAGTGCCGCCATTTTTTCCAATTTTCGAAAAACTGACAGCGATGAAAAAACGAAAACAAAACACTCTAACCTTTTTCCACCCAAGTTATCAACATAAAATACTCAATGGATAATTTTCTACAGCGTTTTTTCTTTGATGCAATTTGATGTGAGACACCATTTAATCATGGGCGTTAGTTCGAATTTTTGCTTAAGCATGTTTACATTTTTTTACTATTAAATGTTGTGTAACTATTTAGATACTTACCTCCTCTTTTGCCAATTTTCAGTTTGAAAAAATGATAATAGGGTAAGGGGATGTAATGTTAGCCTAGCTCCTTCATTCGGCCTATGTACCAAATGTGTCATTAATATAGCAATAATCAACAAAATCATGTTGCTATTAGGATGACCGATATAATCCGAAGCAATTGAGACAATATTTCAACTTATAGTTGTTCACTTCCGCGTAATTTTCGATTTCTTGAACTTTTGGGGCATCATGATTTTGATGGTTAAGCTGAACAGATGATCTACACGATCTTCAATTGTCAAAATTTGGCTTAATTGAATCGATAAAGCAAGTAATGCAGTCTGGTTGTGCAGAAAACAGTTACACGTTACAAACTAACTGTTCCCATAGTTAAAACAACAATGATTTTACAAGAAACCCGTTGACTCAATGTTTGGGACATATTTTTTTGTATGTTCCCAACTATGGCCTGCTGTATAAATAATGTGGTAAAAAGGATGTTATTCGTAAAATTTCAAGTGGAAATGCATGAATTTGCGGTTGCTTATATTCAAGTGGCTCATCTTAACACAAACTTCGGAACAGATCGATGATTCGTGATTTGACCAAAAAGGCTGATACTTCCGTCGGAATGGTGCAAAGAATCAAGAAGAACCTGAAGACTTATAAGAAGCAAAAAAATAGCAAAACAAAGTGCTGAGCATAAATCAGAGCGTAAACCAGGGCCAGAAAGTTATACCGACGACTTTTGCAACGACCGTCTGTCTGCGTTTTGATCGATAACGAAACATATGTGAAAAAGAGACTCCAGAACGTTTCAAGGACAACAAGTTTACATCAAGGCCGTCGGCGAAAACTCGTTCGAGGTGGATATTTGGCCAAAAAGTTCTCGTATGCTACGTTATTTGTTCCAAGTCATCAATTGTTTACATTTTCTACACTACTGAATGCAAGAAAATGGAGTACGTTTTGTTGGAAAAGACACGAATGCTCCCAATTGTCCACAGCTTTGTCCAATTGAACGCTACGGGGCTATCTTCAAGCACAACTTTAAGTGAGGTGCGGATTGCAAGACCATGGAAGAGAATTGGTCTGCGATAAAACTACTGTCCAAAACCTCATGAGTGGAGTAAAATCCGAAATCAGAAAATTCTGGAAATAAGGTTGCTGTTGCTAGAGCAATCAGATTATCCAACTATGGTATGTTTATCCCCATCTCTTACATGTTAAGTGACTTTTGTGCTTCAAAGCATGTACGGCGGTAAGGCAGGCCATCCTGATGATATGAAGTGGGGCAAATTAAAGGACAGCACTCCTATACTGCATTCGATTGATGAGAAGTGACAGAATCCTGTTAAAAACAGTAATTTCCGCCTGGAATCAATTTCGAAGCAAGGCTTCAGGCAAGAAGCTTGAAGTTTTCTGAAAATGGTATGGTACTCTTAACTAATTTCGGAACCGCTGCACAGTTAACCTGCACATACTTTATCATCCTGTTGGTTGTAAGTATCTTGCAACAGAAATACTGTTTCAACGGAAAAGAGAATATCACAATCAGCGCTGCACCAACTACGTACTCCAAATCACTCGAGCCTTCTTTTGCTTTCCGGTTAATCATATCAAATCATGTGTGATGATATTCTGGATCGACGATATTCAAATCCTTGGCCATCTCTCGCCCTGATTGTATGGGATTCCGGCGCATTCACTCCCCCCCCCCCCTTACGTGTTTCGTCATAATTGGTCTATGCCTTTGATTTGATTTTGTACGTACCTGTCTCGCAGTTTTTTTTATGGTGCGAAAGGTAAATACCTTGAGACCTCAAACGGTCTAAGTTTCTACTACCAGCTCTTCCCAAGTAACCAATAAGCATTCGCATATGTAGTAAATCAGCCCTAAATCTGCATTTCAAATGCTACAAGCATTATATCAGCATCTTGAATGCCATGTGTTGTAAAGTTGGATTTCAAATGCTTGTGGCCGGTCATAAGAATTTCTAATGCAAAATAGCATTGATGAAGCATTATTTTAGCTTAGAGGTGCGACAGTCATCCATTCATATTGGATAAGTTTGATTTATCCATGATTCTTTTCATTTTTCACAATAACTCTCAATAATCTAAACATGGTAAAATCATTTCTGCTACTTTCGATTACTCTCGATTGCATCCGATTCAATCGGAATTCATCCGATGTGGGCGTTAATGTTACGATTTTGATCAATATCACTTGATCGTGTATGTTCATTATGGCAGCTACGAAAAGAAACAGATTTGTTGGTTGATTTTACCAACACTTATGGTTTGTTTCAAACAAATTTTAGTATGAACTGAATTACTGTTTGAAACAAACGAACGAAAACTGTTGAAACAACAAACATTACCAACAGCTACAGTTTTCCTGTAACCGGAAAAAATCACTCGTGCACTCAATTCAACTGCTTTTCCATATGCAATGCAGCAAAGTGTCGCATCTACTGCAGCTGTGGAGAAAATCAGATGCGCTATACAGACGCGCCACAATGCAAACATGGAGAAATAGAGTAAAATCGTTTGGTGCTAGTGTGTTATTCCGGTTCTAGTCTACAGTTGCGAGTTATAAGAATATAACAGGAGGTGTGGCATCTGATAGCATGTCAAAACATCTTGTCAAAGTTGGCCAAGCTGGCAGCCATTGTTGCCATTGGACATTCTAAACAAAATATACTGAAATAAGTTAAAGGCACAATAATCGATGAAACTTTGCAAAAATCGACTATATAGAAATATAGGATGAAATCGTGAAAAATCGACGATTATCTTTCATAGCGATGAGCTCAAAACTGGTTGATTGGAAAGAGATGCGAATCGCTTATTACGATTTCGTTAGCTAAACTCCGAAAATTCGGTTGAATCGGATTTTTTTAGAATTTTTTAAATTTCGTCCGGTTTGGACAAGACATTTTGATTAAACATCATCAGATAACCTGGAAGAGTGGCGTCCCTAGATTTTACTCCAGTAAAACAGCCGTATATTGGGCCAAAAGCGGCATTTATGTTGCATTAAAGGTGACTTAATTGTTTGATAGTCTACCTTAAAAACGCTTTGGAACTGCTCCCCTGATTATCAATAAGCATTAGCATAGGCAGTAAATCAACTCTAAATCTGCATTTCAGATGCTACAAGCATTATATTAGCATTATATCAGCAGTGTAAAGCTGGATTTCAAATGCTATTTAAATGCTTGTATTGGTTACCTGGGTCGTTTTGCGCCATGTTTATAGCGCGACCAAAATATAACAAATCAAATCCGTCAAATGCCAGATGACACATTCATTGAAAAATATGCACATATCCTTGTAAAAAATGCTGACAGAAAACCTCTGCCACCCTGTATAGGTCAATAACAGACATTATAAAATTGTAGATTTATACAGGCATTTCTATCCATCAGTATTGGAGCATTGACACATTCTTTTTTTTTAATATTATCATCATTATAGTATCGTATTAATATTAAATTATTACGTTATCAAGGCAATATAAAAGATCCCCCCTCTTATCAATATCTGGCATTATTTTTTTTAAAGTTATCTCTCAAGTCCAGAATACTTTATAATAGTTAAGTTATCTTCAGTCCGATTTGGAAAAGCACGTAAATTTATGTCTATAATATTGCCTTATAATAAGTTTACTAAGTTCAATCAGACAAACTGTTAGTCAAAAATCCTAACGTATAAATTTAAAAAGTGGAGGCCTACATTGTTGATAATTATACGTGCTTTGTAATTAACGAAAAGGATAATTGATATATACACTGAATCATATTTCATTCATACAAACAATGTCCATAAATGAAATTTAAAGGGATCATAAAATAAGGAAGCAGTTCTTAAGGGATTTTTGAAGTAAAAGATGATCGAAATTCAAGGTATAGGTGTGAATGCATTTGTTAGCATTAACACTGATTTCCGTAGCTTGGTTGCTAAACAATCTATGTCATCTCTTATAAGTTCGTATTCTAAGATTGCAATGATTCGCCTTTGTTCGTTAGGAATCGAAAACTAAAGCCATTATTCCTTAATACACTTACGTGCAAGTCTCGAATAAATCCGGAACTGTTCTGTCTTCTGGCCAAGTCAAATTTTTCAAATCCTCACCCGAATAGAACTCACCAAGAGCATGAACATCCCCACATGTCCCGGATTGGAGACAGAAATCTTCGCCTTTGCCACCGATACGATGCTCGCAACCGAGCAGCAAATTCTCAGCGAAGAGCTTTCCGAAGCATCGCATTGCTGGACGAGCGGAGAAAACTTGCGATGGTGTGCCGTTGATTTCCTTGACGAAAGACGACCAATAAAAAACGACGAACGGATGGAATGCGAGGAAAACGAAGAAACGCAGACACTGGAGCTACGTCTATTTTTAGAACTCAATCGAATTTTCATGTTTTTCACTTTGGTGCGCCTTTTCCATTCATTACTTTTACGATCCGCCCCTTCCCGACTGCCACCCACATTCAAATGGCGCTGGGCAACGGCAAACTTTTCCATCCTGTTCGTCTAGTTGTTGCATCCCACTTCAAGAATTGTATATGTCTAAGTGCATGTGTGGCGCATAGTGGTTTTAGTGCAACGAAGAGTGGCCGTAGGTGCATCCCATCAGCAACATTCATGCTCAATTCAGCTTCTATGCGGTTGAGATTTTTCTTTGTTTTCGAAACATACGACTGAAATGGAAGGTGTGCAGTTCTGTGTCTGCCGGAGGTTGTTACCGGATTATCCAGCCCGAAGGCACATACAATGATGAGAGGAAAACCATGAAACACCTCCGACGACGATGGCGGCGACAACGATAGCGACCGACGTGTTATTTTACTCTTTGTGACTGTTAGAGCATCTGATCTAACCTGCATGTCCCCTGCGAGAAAATATCGCCGCGGTGAGATCCCACCGGAGAACGATTCAGCGCTTAGTTATGTTACTTGGAAGTTTTTCACGAGCTCGGACGGCGGACGGTGGCGAAGACGCCGGGTCTCATTTACGATTTAGACGTTGTTTATTGCGAAGTTTTCCTCATGCTGTTTGTGTTGCTTCGTGGATGGAGGTGGGGGAGTGATATATTCAATGTTTGACCTATTCTGGGCTGAGCTTTGAGTTCGTTTCGGGACTGAAGTTTTATGGACTTTTGTCTTCGACGAAAAACCGTGCGTCTCCATCTCTAACAGCTCGATGTCATTATGCATTTCTGATTCGTTTGAATGCATCGTTTACTTCATCGTATTTTAAACGGTCTAATTATTATGGCATACAAATTGCACCAAGCTTTCATTAAGTTATTATCGGACAGGAATAATCGTTTTGTTTATTTACGACATCAGGGATCATAAATCTCGGTCATTTTTTGCTATTCCACCTCACCGCTTAACCCTTCCCTGTTTGTCATAGCCGCCCCGAGATAATTTATAACATTTAACACATTCTAAATTAGCTTTGTTTTCGTGTATTTTTTCTTCTCTTCTTCCTCTTTCTCCTCAACACTCGCTGCACCACGACTGCCTTACATTTGGCTTGTGGCCTATCAACTATCGTCGTCTGCCGCCGGGCTGACCGGGATGCAGGTGCTGGAGCGTTCATGGGAAATCGTAGACAGCGTCAACGTCTCTCTGCGGCTTTGGGATACCTTCGGTGATCACGATAAAGACCGGCGCTTCGCGTATGGAAGGTAAGTACAAATTTTGGAGTAGAATGCATCTGCTTCGTTATATTTTTATTTTGGGAATTCGTTCGTATGTATATCAGATCGATTAATATTCATCTGGCGTTCGGATAAATGAAGTGTTATGGTTTTATATGGAATACGTAAATAGAGGCGCGCAGTTTAATCCATTACGCAGTAAGACTTTATCACAGGCCTCAGCAATGTTTACCATACTCTTTGGTGGGGACGGATGGAGTTTCAGTGGGAGGAGTGGCAAAATTGATAGAACGGCGCCCATTGATGGGTGAATGATTCTTACCGTGTACATGATTTTAATTCAAGGCTTCGGCTCATTTGGCAGTTTGCTTATGTTGAAAACAAAGAACTTACATTTTTCTTTTTTTTCTTCTTGTTTATACTCATTAAAATCCCAAATAAACCAGTTAACTGAACCTACCTAAATCAATTTATAGTTTTTTATTCTTGTGTCAATTATACGGATTCAACCCTATTTTTTCAGTTCTTAGTGTTTCTTTTCCAATATTGATTCTTTTTCGATTTTGCATTTTCTTCTTCCTATGTTTCTCCGTCCGCAATCTCGCTACCTAATTTCTTGTAAATTTATCCTAATGCTTCGCCAACTGTTTCCATTCTTCACTCTTATTTCCCTATACCTATTCAAATCTTGTTCTAGTGAGTCTTTCCACGCTAGGCTTGGTAGTCCTTCTTTTTTCTTGTTGAATTTTAGTTTGTAAGCTAATTTAAGTGGATGATATTCTACTCTTCTCAGAATGTGACCATAATAACTGATTCTTCCTACTCTTGCTTATTGTTTTTCCTTCCAACAATGTCCAAATGTTCAATGTCCAATGTTTCAAATTTAATATTTGCTGGGTTCTTACAATGATTAAAAATGTTTCTTAATATAAGCTTCTTATAATTTGCCATATTTACTCTATTTTTTGTCAGAACTGCCACTTTCGGGCTTATATATCAACTTCCCTATTACCCAGAATGAGATAGAAGGATGCTGTAAGACATACTCCCAAATATTTTATCCTGTTGCATTTCATAAAAGTTTTTCCAATTAGTACTATTTCTTCTGGCATCTGATCGTTATTGTTTGGAAATCTCAGTAGTAAATGGCATTTGTCGTAATTTAATTCTATTCCTATTTCTCCTAATTAATTGACAAGTTCTTTCAAAATATGTTCTAGTTCATCTATACTGGTTGTTATTATGAGCAAATCATCTGCAAATACCAGTAGTAGTGGCAATTTGAGAACCATTAGGTCCATTAACTTTAGTATTTTTTCAGCAATTTTTCGAATTATATCTTGGATAATGTAATTAAATAGTATTAGCGATAACGAGCAACCTTGCTTGATCCTGGAAGAGCCAAGCGTCCTGTACATATAATCTAGGTAAACCTGTATCAAACTTTGTGAGCGTTTTATTGTATGTTTAAATCAGCTCGTAGCGACTCTCAAGGTCATAAACATATGTTTAAACATTTAATTTCATTCTAACAACTATTATTGTAATTGGTCTTAACCCTCAAAATATATGAATTCCATAGTATGATGTAGTGATACAGGCTGACTGTCAAAAAAAATTATGTTATGTTAATTAAATCAACCAAACTTAATCTATTTATGGCTTCGTGTGCCAAGTATGCGCAAATTTAACAAAGACCGTATCGCTGATTTCTAGAATAAATGATGAATATGTTTCCTCAACCATATTTATACCTATGCATATAGTTTAGTAACCATTGTGACACTTTTGATGCTTTTACTTACATTTCGGTTTCTCCAGGACTTAAGCAATTCAAATAGGTAAGATCATTTCGACGAAATTTGATCATAATCAGCAGATCCAAACTCTAAGTGAATTGATCCTCGGAAAAGGTTACTACGTTAAAAATGCTGATTCTGCCTTCTATAATGTTCGACAAAAACAACGAAATTAGCTACATATAATCACTTTGATTGTTATTTTTTGTATTCTTCCCAGCGCGGAAGTAACGATCTTTGATGAAGTTTGCAGAAGCAGATAATGAGGGTTATTCCGAGAGTCGAAGTGACGTTTGTCACTTGGTGAAGTGAGAAAACTCACCTGCGTTGACGTGACTCTCCATTTGATTTACCCAGAAGAGTCACGTCACTGCAAGTGACTTTTCTCACTTCACCTAGTGACAAACGTCACTTCGACTCTCGGAATAACCCTCAATTTCTCATCTTCATGCGAAGCGCTAGGAGTGGACAGTAATTTTATTGCTAGAACGAATAGACATGAAGAGAAAGTGTATTGATAGTTCCGTATAGGGCAACGGCAGGCTTTGAAATTGAAAGATACAAGTTTGAAAACGAGCGGAGGGCATTTGAACGGTAATATCCGATCAGGCACATAACCCTTTGTGCATGGGGTATTATGGCAATTTAAATCTTGAAGGAGCTCTTCCATTAACTTGCTGGTAGACGCCATATTGTTTTTATTTGCATATCTGAAAATCACGACACCAGTTCACTAACATACATACAAACAAAAAGCCTGCCCACGTTAAATTTCGAACGCGTTTCTTTCAGTGTAGATTTTGAATTATTTTACGGATCGCTGAAACTCTCCACTTTATTTCGTTGTACAACCACATGACTGAAGCGGCTGTCATTCACGAACAACAATTGCGAAGCCGAAAACTTGGTGCTGCGTGTGGTGCTTATTTGACAGCTCGGTTCTCTTGAAGGCTATATGCAGAAAACAGAATATTCACGGCGAAAGTTGTCGTGTTTTGTCGTTAATTTGATTTGAGAGAAAAATCTTCCGTGTTGTACTTAGTGCAGTGGTTATCGCAACGACAGTATTTTTTCATTCCAGGTTTATCAGCCAGGTATTATAATGTTTTATCTAAATTACTAATATTAGTAGTTTGGTAGAAGAAATATTGTACTTTACCAATCCATTGTGAACCGAGCTTAAAATATAAAAAAACATCACAGGCTTCAAGAACTAATGCTATCTTCAGTCCTCTGGGTACAACATGTTTACATTCTTGTTACATTCAGTAAAATGGTGTCGAATCAAGTGAAAGTGCGCAAACGCATTTTGTACGAACGGCAGCAAAATCCAAATTTACCGATACACGATCTTGCCAACAAACTAAAACTACCGAAAAGTACCGTGTTTTGTCTTTGAAAAGCATTTGATCAGCGCTTGACTATGGATCGGTTGGAAGGTTGGAGGAAAAATATGCTCCCGACAAATGGTCGAGAAGGTGGTAGCCATTATTGAGAAAAATCCCAATGTTTCTGTGCAAAATGTGGCTCGCAAAGCTAGGAAGTCAAAATCATACGTATAAACAGTGAAACAGAGGCAAGGACTGAAGGCGTACAAAGAGAAAAATGTGCCCAACCGTGATGACAAGCAAAAATTCACTGCGAAAACTCGTGCTACGGATTTACACAATTTTTTTGCAAACATGTTCTTGTATCATAATGGACGATGAAACATTTACGTACTCGAAAACATTAAACAGGTTCCGGGTCTGGCTGTTTATACCACAATGCCTAGGAACGCCGTTGCCGAGCATTTCCGGACAAAGAAGATGTCCGATTTCCCGAGGAAGTATTTGCTTTGACAGGCCATATGTGGTTGTGGTCGAAAATCTAAATGTTTCATTTTTACCGGTACTGTCAATAAGAATGTGTACGAGAAACAATCTCTGCAAAAGCGATTGCTACGTTTTATCAGAAGCCATGACTCCCCAGCTCTGTTTGGCTTTATTTGGCCGCTTGTCACTATGCGAAATCCGTCCTGGAATGGTATAAGGTACAAGAGGTCAAATACGTTCCAAAAATAGCCAATCCACCAAACTGTCCATAATTTCGCCCAATATAGAAGTAGTGGGCTCTTGTGAAGCGGAAACTCTTCGAAACTATGAAGAATGGAGATTGCACCGATGATTTCAAGAGAAGATGGAGAATCGTCACGGGGGGCTTATCTGAGGATACCATAAAGTTCGAGAAATTTACAGAAAAAAGGATTTACATCTCAATCAACTGTTTCTTATGTTGATATAACTCTATGATTCTGAAATAAACAATTGGTTTTGTTGAATTATGTGTAATTTTTTATTATTTTGGTGTCCGAAGTTTAACGAGGACAGGCTTTAAAATTGATCATGTGGAAATATGGTGGATTTCACCTGATTTATCAGTAACGCGGAAAATCAGGTCAAACCTACTAACGTCACGTAACATTTCGTGATAACATAACCCTTTGTGCATGGGGTATTATGGCAATTTAAATCTTGAAGGAGCTCTTCCATTAACTTGCTGGTAGACGCCATATTGTTTTTATTTGCATATCTGAAAATCACGACACCAGTTCACTAACATACATACAAACAAAAAGCCTGCCCACGTTAAATTTCGAACGCGTTTCTTTCAGTGTAGATTTTGAATTATTTTACGGATCGCTGAAACTCTCCACTTTATTTCGTTGTACAACCACATGACTGAAGCGGCTGTCATTCACGAACAACAATTGCGAAGCCGAAAACTTGGTGCTGCGTGTGGTGCTTATTTGACAGCTCGGTTCTCTTGAAGGCTATATGCAGAAAACAGAATATTCACGGCGAAAGTTGTCGTGTTTTGTCGTTAATTTGATTTGAGAGAAAAATCTTCCGTGTTGTACTTAGTGCAGTGGTTATCGCAACGACAGTATTTTTTCATTCCAGGTTTATCAGCCAGGTATTATAATGTTTTATCTAAATTACTAATATTAGTAGTTTGGTAGAAGAAATATTGTACTTTACCAATCCATTGTGAACCGAGCTTAAAATATAAAAAAACATCACAGGCTTCAAGAACTAATGCTATCTTCAGTCCTCTGGGTACAACATGTTTACATTCTTGTTACATTCAGTAAAATGGTGTCGAATCAAGTGAAAGTGCGCAAACGCATTTTGTACGAACGGCAGCAAAATCCAAATTTACCGATACACGATCTTGCCAACAAACTAAAACTACCGAAAAGTACCGTGTTTTGTCTTTGAAAAGCATTTGATCAGCGCTTGACTATGGATCGGTTGGAAGGTTGGAGGAAAAATATGCTCCCGACAAATGGTCGAGAAGGTGGTAGCCATTATTGAGAAAAATCCCAATGTTTCTGTGCAAAATGTGGCTCGCAAAGCTAGGAAGTCAAAATCATACGTATAAACAGTGAAACAGAGGCAAGGACTGAAGGCGTACAAAGAGAAAAATGTGCCCAACCGTGATGACAAGCAAAAATTCACTGCGAAAACTCGTGCTACGGATTTACACAATTTTTTTGCAAACATGTTCTTGTATCATAATGGACGATGAAACATTTACGTACTCGAAAACATTAAACAGGTTCCGGGTCTGGCTGTTTATACCACAATGCCTAGGAACGCCGTTGCCGAGCATTTCCGGACAAAGAAGATGTCAGATTTCCCGAGGAAGTATTTGCTTTGACAGGCCATATGTGGTTGTGGTCGAAAATCTAAATGTTTCATTTTTACCGGTACTGTCAATAAGAATGTGTACGAGAAACAATCTCTGCAAAAGCGATTGCTACGTTTTATCAGAAGCCATGACTCCCCAGCTCTGTTTGGCTTTATTTGGCCGCTTGTCACTATGCGAAATCCGTCCTGGAATGGTATAAGGTACAAGAGGTCAAATACGTTCCAAAAATAGCCAATCCACCAAACTGTCCATAATTTCGCCCAATATAGAAGTAGTGGGCTCTTGTGAAGCGGAAACTCTTCGAAACTATGAAGAATGGAGATTGCACCGATGATTTCAAGAGAAGATGGAGAATCGTCACGGGGGGCTTATCTGAGGATACCATAAAGTTCGAGAAATTTACAGAAAAAAGGATTTACATCTCAATCAACTGTTTCTTATGTTGATATAACTCTATGATTCTGAAATAAACAATTGGTTTTGTTGAATTATGTGTAATTTTTTATTATTTTGGTGTCCGAAGTTTAACGAGGACAGGCTTTAAAATTGATCATGTGGAAATATGGTGGATTTCACCTGATTTATCAGTAACGCGGAAAATCAGGTCAAACCTACTAACGTCACGTAACATTTGGAAATTACTGAATACATATCAGTTACGTGGTATTTCACGTAAATCGGACGTCAAAATGTTTCAGAGTGTACCATCACACATTGTGAGTGCATACAACATCTGTACTGTTAGAGCGGGTCCTCCCTTAGCTCAGTCGGTAAAAACGCAGCTACAAAGAAGCACTTTGTTGAATGTGACTGGGTTCGATTCCTGGTCTGGTCTAGGATTTATTTTTCGTTGAGAAAAATGTTTCGACTTCCTGGGCTTAGGGTATGATTGTACTTGCCAAAAAATCATACTAACGAAAAAATGGTACCTGCCATCGAAAGCTCTCAAGTAATAACCGTGGAAGTGCATTTAAAACACTAAGTGGAGAACAAGCTATATGCGAATTGTGAAAGCAATAAGCTTGAAATTTTAAAGAAAGAAGACTGTTAGAGCAAATTGATTCCTATCGATTCTCAAGAGCTTGTTTTTATGTTTCTTGTTTTCCCAATGAACTAATCCTTTATCACACTTTATGAGTGGCGGCCACACCATTTGTTCAAATAGGAACGTATGGACTCTCTTATTTGTTTCTCTCAATGAAGTAACCCACCATAACAATTTGTGAGTTGCACCATGAGTATCCATACTGTTGTTTTAAATCTGTGGGTAATGACTCTCGGGCGCTATTTTTTTATTTCAAAGAACTAACCCACTATCACCCTTCGTGAGTTTTCCTAACAGCATCCTTACTGTTGGTTTAAATTGGTTTCTTAAAATTTACCTTATTACCCAAATAATATACCACCATAACACTATGTGAGTGGCATCAGCAGCATCCTCACTGTAGGTCGGCTCCGATGTTGATCCTACAAATGAGGATACCAGGAGTTGCACATTGAGGTCCGTGGTCCGCCGTGAGGTGCAGCTTAATCCTGATGGTAGCATATGACCACTGGCCGGCTGCCACATCGATTTTCCGGATGCTGCGGCTGATCCTGTTGATTAGTTGCTTCGTATCCTTGGCCTTCCAATTATCCTTGTGGAGCAAAATCCTCGATAAGATTCCGGTCTTTTAGCACAAATGGTATATTTTAACTCTACAGGAACTTTAGCGTCTTCTTCGCGTAGTGTGATGATGCATTGTCCAGCCAAAAAAGTAGTATTCATCCGAGTGATGTTTCTGTTTGGTAGACTTTGCTGGTTGATGGCTCCAAAATCTCCTTACCGGAAATTGCGATGCATAGCATCACCTTTTGTTCCAACTTGTGCTTGAATTCGTACTTAACCTTTGGAGGAGTTTTAGATTTGTCCTTGGTGTAGGAACGAAATGAAAGACTTTCCACCGTATTGCCGGATCATCCAGCGGCACTGGCATTTCACAGTTTTGATGTTTTTATCCGTGTAATCTGGGTATCGACTTTCACGATACGTACAGCTTACACGGATATACTACAATAGTGCTATTCAACTATCACTAGTTTACATTCCCCACAAAATAAACCAACTTTATATTGAGAAATTCTGTTACTACTATAAGTTTCAAGTTATGAACTCCGGGACATTTTGGATCTCAAAATGTCGGTTGAGCTTTTAGAAGATCCGATGAACATGTTCGAATACGTATCGTAACTTCACGGAGCCGAAAAAACTTCAGATCTTAAGTTCTTGTCTCAAGGATAAATTGCACAAGCTTTTAAATCTCAATAAATGGTTCTTCAAAAACTCTTCATATACCTATAAATTTTTTGGAGAGCACTCATCAAAATCTGCTTGGAACGCTATATGATCGGAAAGAGCCAAAGGAAAGGTCTCTTATTAGTTCCGCAACAATTCATGATACTGGTGCTAGACCTTTGCGATATTTTCAGCACTAGTCAAAGTTTTCATCGAATGATTTCGGCCGTTCGATAGGAAAGCCATCCATTGAGCTACAGGATGGCCTACCGTTAATCGGGGACACTCGACAATATGTCCAAATCAAGACACTGTTCCCAGGGCTCTCTAAATTTCCCGTGGCCCATTGAAGAAGGCGTATTATGATATGGCCCTAGAGACCTGCAGTTTTCCTTGGAGGTACCAATAGAAGTCTCATTAGAATTATTTTGGACATCTGATCTGAACGAACTTTGGGTCACTGCACAGGATGGCTTCTCGATAGATCCGTAAGATTCAATAAAGTGTTTGTTCATGAAACTGGCTCTAACTGGTTTGAACATCTGACCACTGGGTTTCTACGTTTAGGTTTTTAACGCTTCTGAAGCAAGTGTTTTGCCGGATTGACCTAGGTGCACTTCCACAGTTTATTATTGATGGCAATATGTGTCACTTGTATATTTGTCATTTGTATATTTTGTGGTGAGCATAATGGTGTATAGGGAAGTCGAAATCTAACTCGTCGTCTTCGGTTTGCCGTGCCTCAACCAACTAGGCTATCTGAGAAGTGGCTCCCTAGTTAATGAGTTCTTCAAAACTCATTTCAGAATCTTTTGTTGTGAGTTGATCCCAGGAGCTGAAATACCGTGAAAGTGATTTGTTGAACCTTTCAAAAGATCTTATAGAAGGTTTTTTTTAATATAATTGAATGTGTGACTTGAAAATTATTTCTCGGATCCACCGGGTTTCTTTGCCAGAGGATCGAAAGGTTTAGTAAAATGTTTAATTCATGAAACTCTGAATTGGGCTTATAAAACAAATCCATTTATTCATAAGTAAAAGAAATTTGTGAGCCAAATATGGTGGCGGGGCGAACAATATGGTTTTTTGCTAGATCTGTAAGATTCTTAGACATGATTAATTCAAGATTCCATCGCCAAAAAATGTTAGCTAAGGTTAAATTTACTCTGATAGATTAAAAAAAACACAGTTTGAGAATCAATTTGAGCCAACAGTTTAGATGCTGTTACGAGCTCGCAATGTATACCAGCGGTTTACATCATAAAACCACAAGGTAATTAAATTTTGCTCAAGTGGACGAGCAAACGGTTAACCCAAGAAAAGTTTTTATAATTTTCTAAATACATAACCAATGAAACTAAGTAAACACACGTTACGGCAATTAAATGTAATAAAAGTTTGGTCTAATTCAGTGTCACACTGATACAAACTGAACTCCATACAAACTTTCCAAAACCTCAGTCCAAATGATCGCTTTACATAAAAGAAAAAGATGATAAGAAGATAACGGAATAGTAACGTGGGCCGTTCGATCCCATTACAACCTCAAATGGTCAGTTTTATAATTGAGGAAATCATAATAAATTTATTACAATCAACATAATTATCCAGAACTACAAGTAAAGCCACGTTAAATCTCGGACACCAAAATAATAGCAGCAAAAAAACTTACACATAATTCAACAAAACCGATTGTTTATTTCACAATAAAGGGTGTCCACAGTTAAATTGAATCACTTTCAACATGCTGTAATATTTCGCCCTTCGGGTTGATTTTTACAAAATTTGGGGTGTTGTGACCTCAGCGTGTATTGTTTACACTGCGTGAGTTTCATTGTGAAATTTGTCATATAATATGTAGAATTAAAGGTTTGAAAATCAGTTCCCGAAAATAGTCAATATCTCTGAAGCATTTACAATTTTATAACGATGGATGAAATGTTCCTTGGTGCAATCAAAAGTAAGGGATGTTACAATTAAAATGCTTGTCTTATCGTTAATGAAAACACGACCTCATCTGCAAAATCGTTCTTAAAATAAAGTTCGCTGGATAAACGAGAAGGTGCTGTGTTCTTATCAATGTGTTTGGAATCAAATACCGCCCATAGATATTACAACCAAGTTGTAATTTCGACTGTTTTCATACAAGCGGTCATACAAAAACCATTTCGATTTGGCTTGCGCCGATGATTCGCCATTCAAGTCCTTCTATCTATTAGCAGAAATTAAATAAGGGGTGTTCCATAATGAGTCTTGAGAATAGCTTGATTTCTCCAAGGGTTGTATACTGCCGTTCTACGCATAACTGTCCCATGTTGCAAAAGTTGTAGTTGAGAAAAAAGTGTTTTAAGTTTTGCGTCTGTAGGGCTGGTAAGATTCGTGGTAAAACCCACAAATTTATGAGTGGCATTTGAAGATGTGGCTGAGTTCGAAACTCATCTGTGATCTGTGGTATTACAAGCAATAAGATTATTTTTGTATGTAAAACACGAGGTAAAATATTCAGTGGGACTGATATGCGTAGAATCTTGCCTTGCAGCAGAAAATTCTAGGCATATCAGTCGCACTGCATGATGTATGAATGGATCGTTGGCTATAGAATTTACGTTTTCAAATTCACATGCCATGTGCATTATTGTTTATGCTCCTACCATGATTCTGATTATTTTTTATCACCATATCATGGTGATGGTGGCTTATATAGACAATTTAATGTCAATGTCATTGTTTAAGTTTGAATATAAGCCCCTTATCAATGCTCAGTGTCGAGTAGTTCCTACAAAGAATGTTGTAAACTTAAATCAATTTTGTTTTCTAAGATCTCTTAAGAGTAGTGGGACTTTTATGCCTAGAATTTCAACATAGGACAATCTAACTTGATGTTTTTTTGATACAGACTCAGAACAAAGTATATAATTTTTTGTTTGTATCCAATAGTATAGTTAAAAAATTAAGCATATATTGAAAAAGCTGCAATTTGACCAAAAACATGGGACAATCATGCGTAGAACGGCAGTATACTGTAGAGATGAGATTTTTTCTTATTATTTAATTCACTAATTGTGTAACATATTTAAGTTTAAATATTTCTTATATCTGATCCTCATTTCTTATATTTCAGATCCGACGTAGTGTTATTATGCTTCTCGATAGCAAACCCGGTATCACTGCGGAACTGCCGGGCCATGTGGTACCCTGAAATACGTAAGTTCTGTCCAGATACTCCTGTGATTCTAGTCGGATGCAAGAACGACCTCCGGTATATGTATCGTGATGAGACCTATCTGTCCTACTTCGGTGACCGAAGTCCATTCGTACGGGCGGCCCGCAAAAGCGACTTGGTAATGCCAGACGAGGCGCGCGCCGTGGCCAAAGAGCTGGGCGTCGCTTACTACGAAACGAGTGTGTTTACGTACTTTGGCGTAAACGAAGTATTTGAGAATGCAATCCGTGCCGCCCTGATAGCGCGTCGAGAGCATCGTTTCTGGATGACCAACCTGAAGCGAGTGCAGCGGCCGCTATTACAAGTAAGACTCGGGGGGAAAGTTTGTGATTTGAAACAGACATACTGACCGATAGCTGTTTCGCTTCATTGCAGGCTCCATTCCGACCGCCCAAACCTCCGCCACCGGAAGTGACGGTCATTACCGGCACTCATACTAAAGATATGCTAAATATGTTCAATTCGCAGTGCTATACAGATTTAGTATTAATTGTCGGTACTATACGTTTTTCCGTACATAGATTTATGTTAGCTAGTAGTTCTAATGCATTTCATAGGTTAGCATTGACAATTCATCCGCCTTGCCGAAAACTGCTGAACCAGTTGCAATACTAAGCACTCTCTTCCCACACAAATGGCAGGTTACTGACGATGGACATCTCCGATATGGGTGCCCGAAGTAGCAGCGAGTCCAGCATGGTTAGTTCAACGTTCGGCGAGTCAACGACGGCCGACTTCAACGAGGACACCGAATGTCTTATTCGGGCCGAACAAAACAAAGCTCCCAATAGGTTTGTATTATATGCATAACATATATTCTGGGCAGCGTGCGAAGCAACTTTAACAACAAATTTCTGCACAGAATGTGGGAACAACTGAAGCGGCGCTCAAGTTATCAGGCCCTGCCTACGGTGGAGCCAAAGAAGGATCTCTATCGCGAGTTGCACCATCCAGTGTTTCAGAGTATTAGGATTTTCCAGGTAATTTACCATGCGTCTCCAGTGAAATTGGTCGTAGTGAAAATTTATGTTCTTTTAGATCGAAAATGGAAAGCACACCTACACCCAAACACAAACAATAGTCTCAGTGAGTAAGCTTATCACGCCACAAGCCATGCAGCAATGCTTGAAGTTCATATATACCGGAGCCGTCGATCGGGAGTGTCTCGATTTGCAAGTAAGTCCAGAATGCCTTTAAAGTTCATCAGTTTCACCTAAACAAATCGCTTTCACCCGTGTTCGATTGTCTCTATGCCCCCTGTTTCATCTTCTTTTTAGTCGAATGATTTTCCATTCGTTTGTCACAAAGATAAATCCCATCACAACACCACCATGTTCCATTTTGCTAATTTCTGTACGTCTCTAAAGTATCATATTTCTCGATTATCTTCTTCTTTTCGTCTGCGCATTTCTTTGTATCTCTGAAAAATAAATAATATTTATTCTTGTCAATCCTTACACGATCAGAAGATTTATTATCTCTTAAAAAAAATCTCTGCTGGAGAATCGAACAAGAAACCAGAAACGAAATCGATGCAAATTTCGACAAAACATACTCTGCTCATCTTGATTTCTTGTCGCATGTCTTCTCCAGCACCGATTTCTCCTCTCACAAGCCAATTTGGTTTATCTTTCTTTCTTCCTTTTCAACCACTATGCTTATCTTTCTTTATATGAATTCGCAACTATGGTGAGTGTACCAGTTTCTTGACCGGGCGGTTCTCGGATTGGCCTTGTCTGAAATTCTCCGATTCTTTTAACGCCGTTCAAATTGAGTACCCTTACCCTAGTTGTTTTTTGGAAGTTTGTTTCCAATCGTGTTTCATTTACAATTGATTTTTTGTTTCGTCTTCCGTCATTGTCATTTATCAAACTTTATTCGATTTGTTTTCTTTGTGTTTTCCTTGTGTTCTTCGAGACAAAACCACTTGTGTTGTTCGGTTTCATGTTTAGAGAGTAGATTGAATCATTTTCATGCATTATCTGATCACATCCAGCTCGATAGCCGTTAAGGAGTAATAAAGTCTGTAATGTGGTCCCGGCATTTGTCATTGCGTGCGTTTTTTTTTTGACAGTGATAATCCTACAAAGATTGTCTTCCCTCAAATACTTGTGAAATGATAGATGCGTGTGGTATTGTCTTTTGATCAACGGTTAAAATGACTGAAAATACTCGTCTAGACTATGCCGACTTGTGTCATTTACTCAATTTCAAAGGCAGAAATCAACTAAACTAACTAACAGATAAACATGCATGCTGCTGACGTGCAGTAAAATTGTTGATTTAATGTTTATGTTTCTGTTTATTGCAGGGGCTCTCTGCGTCGCTGTCTACAACATATATACACACACAGACAACAGACATCCAAGCCCTCCGTGTGTAAATTTCTGTAACTGCCATTTTAAAATTACAGCTTGTTTCTGTTAGTTTTGGTGATTCGTATATTGATGGCGATTTGATAGGCTGTCAATTTTAGTTTGGTGAAACCTAGACTAGGCGGAGCTGATTTTCCAAGGGTTTGATTTTGAAAATTTACACAGTAAATTGAGGAAAAAATGTTCAAGCCTGGATGTCTGTTCTCTGTGATATAGATGCACCATAGTGCACATGATTTTGACAATTTTGGCCATCTGACAATTTAGGACATCTGACAACTGAAATCGACAAAGATTTTTCATTAGAACCTGACTGACAAATGTAAACAATTGCTTCTTTCTTAAATTTGTCGAGCTTGGCAATTTGTACCATTAATCTACCACAGCCATTTCAAAGAACAAGAGTCCTACTCGATAGAATTGGAAACTTACATGGGTAGATTTTGCATTACAAGAAGTTTACGGAAGAAGTTATTGTTTACATTTATCAGTTAGGCCCTAATGAAAAATCTTTCTAGAAATATTTCCCACCAAAACAAATCGATCAATGCCAAAGTACGACAGGCATGCCAGAACAAATACACTGACTTGTTTACACTCGCTTCGTGCCCTATAATGACGTGACGATGCGCACATTTGAATGTGTTGAATGTTAAAAAGAACAGATTGATACATTCATCCTAACCACATGTTCATCACATTGATACTGAAATCCATGTGAGCTACAGCCGATCCTTAATGATTGCCCCCCTGGTTTATTGTATCAAATTCATCTAACTAATACTTTTCCTAAATCATATGTCAGAATAGTTAACGCTATTATTATTATTATATCTTCTTATAATACTTACCTATGACATATTAAAATCAAATAAGGCACTATTAAATGCATCGAAGTATAGACCATTGCAATGCAAAAAATTGCGTTGTCATCAATCATCATAATCTTAGCCAAAAAAACAGGTTGCGCTCCACGTATTCTTTGTTCTAACGAATCGATTCCAAGCAACTGACATCGATTCTCGTAGGCCACATTTTTTAAAGTGACTAATTTTCTAAAAAGACCTTTTCAAATAAATTTAGTTTCCTTAATGAAATCTATGAAACTCCGTTCGGAGTACATTCCATCAATTTTTGCAAGTAAGTTTGGCCATATAAGATGTGACAGGAAGTTTTACACCGACACCGAAAACACAGGTTCCTCAGGATTTGGTGTTTTAACGAAATTCATAGCGCCTCCTTCAAACTACAAAATCCTTGCTCCGTTAACGTCGCAGAGTTTGGTTCTATACACTACGCATTAGAGTGAAATGCCTCTCTTCCCTCTGATCTATTTTTCATTTTTACGGATAGTCTCAGCTCACTTTAGGCTATTCGTTCGATGAGGCCAGCAAAGCACTCACCGTATTTCGTTAGCGAAATACGATCTCTTTTGAATGCTCTATCAAACAATTCCTACACCATCACCTAGCTTTGGGTCCCTTCTCATTGCTCCATTCCGAGTAATGAGAAAGCGGACTCACTTAACAAGGTGGGCGCTATGCAAGGCGATATTTATGATTGACAAATTGCCTTCAATGATTTTTTCCTATTTTCCGTCAACAGACCTTGATCAACTGGCAACAAAAATGGGATGCAGGGGATTTGGGCAGATGGTTACATTCCATTCTCCCATAGGTATCGGAAAAGTCGTGGTCCGAGGGTTACTCAGAGGGCTCTCATTTCTATCGAATATTACTCTCAGACACTAATCAATGCGGCTGTGGTGCACTAGAATTAGACCACAAAGTGATCGTGACGAACGTGCCATTCTTCTCTCAAAAACATTAAATGCCGATCCTCAGGGTGTAAAGCATCACTATTGTACACTTTAAAATAATGTTTAGCAACTTCTGTAAGCCAAGGGTTCTCGTCCGGCCATCCATCGATCGTGATAATCACAATTGGATTGGTTTATCCAGAAGATGTTTAAATCATGTGCATGACGATGAATGTTTCTCTAAACACACGGCAACGTGGGTCCAGATGAATCCAAGAAACTTGGGTCTCCAAAACCTTATCAATGTTATAACTTATATATTGGAAAAATATTCTAAAATTGTTGATAGGGTAGGATACGTCTCCCTGCTACCCTATTCCAAGCACTGGGTAAACGTTAACCTACAACGCTTATTTTTTGCAGTATGGTGCTCCATCTAGTGAAGTCCTGCCCGACGCTTGCTTTGAGGCTTGCGATCCGGCGACAAAGTTTCTCTGTACTTTTTCAGAACACGCCACTCGGTATTTCGGGGAAAACCCAAGTTTTGGCCAAGACCACGAAGGGTTTTCCAAATGATTGCGCACAAATGTTTTTCATCTTTCTTCTTCCATTTTGTATTTCTCTGAAACACGTTCGAACGGGACCACGAGAAAAAACTTATGATGTTGTGATTGTTACAGGAAACACATAAGGTATCATAGTTTACAAATCTGACCACTAGGGTCGCTGTAAGAATCAAAAATTTTTGTTCCAATACTAAATGGGCAACACCTTATGCACAAGGTTATCTAATGTTTTTAAGGTCCTCATCTGTTCCAAAGGATATCCAAAATGGCCTTCAATGCCTCATCTTCCCCCTCATTGTGTGGCCTTCCCGGAGCTGAATGAATGCCTATTTTAGAGGCTTTTGCAGGGTTATTTCCAATAATGCCATCGTTCTTGCGCTTTTTTTCATTTCGAAATTCTTCTTGACGCTGTTGGTTGTCAACAAGTATTTTCAGGTCTTTTTCCAAGTGCATTTTTTGCTTCTTATAGTTTTGCAAATCTTACGTTAGTTACGTTTTTTTCCAGTAGGGCCTTCAGGCTCAAGATGTCGGTGCAGGAGGTTCCGGATGTAGTTCGGGCATCGCATTCTCCGGAACCTGAGGGAAATTCGCTTCCAAACATCGATAGGATGGAGACTTTGCCGACGAATTATGATTGCTCTACGTAACAAAATCGGCTAACATTTTTAAACAGTGACGAATTGAAATGTTAGAACAAAAGCAGTGGAATGACACAGCAAACTTAGGGACCTGGCAACCCTATCCTAGTTAATAACGTATGACAGTATGCAACATATGACCGGCCCTATTTGAATAAGGCCCGTTTGACGTTTGTGACTACGGGTACGAGCGCCAGTATTGTTTACAAAAAAATATTTTTTTATTGTTTGGATGTTAGAGATGTTGGCTACAGCATAATGACTGCTCGTTAGGCCCCTGGCAATACCACATTGACGGAAAATATTTAAAATACACTCTGACATTTTTTCATTCAACGATAAACTGAAATACATTTTCTTTATTTTAATTATCGATCTAGCTTATACAAGTATGTGTTACGTAAACAGTTTCGGAAGCATTCCCACCCTCCTCTATTTAATGTAACAATGCTCAACAGGATACGAAACACCAAAGGCCGAATGGTTCACCCCGTTTGCCACAAGTGTAAAACTATGGCCTGCCAAATCAGCCCAGTTCGAAGGAAATTTCAACAGCTTCTTCGGCTAGATACGGTCATCCATAACAAACCTATCCTTGCCCGTAAAATATTTATGTTCTGGCAACTGCTTAAAATACGTTTTGAAGTAGTTCACATCATCAATGACCTTGCACCGATGTTTCGTTAGCAGCTTTGTGAAATTTCCACACGGTTTGGCAACACTCTGTTGGCGTTCGCCCGATTCGGGAAGTTTTGTAGCTTACACGTTTTCAATCGAGATCATTTCTTGGCCCTCTTGACAAAACTTTGCGAAACAGGTTTTTGGACAAGTCTCGCGTCCTGATTTTCGGATACCGCTTGAAATGAGGAATCAGTGCTCTCTCGTTTTTTTAGCGTTGTTCCCGGTTTTGTCCAGCTCCTGGCTTATAGTCCACTGTCATCCATTCCTGGACACTTTGGGGGACCATTGAGGAGGTCGAAGGATGTATATCCCATTTTGCATCTGGGTGAACAAGATCGCTAACGGGTTGCTGATTTTCTTCCATCTTGACCGGAATTTCACTGAAAACGGTTCAACTGAGCGGATGTAAACAATACACTTTAAAAGCAAAATTTGATTAATTTAAGGACTGTTTATCACAGAAAGCGGACACCTGTTTCTCAGAGGAAAATATTTGTTTTCGAACAAATTAATAACATTGCTTTATCTAAATGAAAATCAACATACATATGACCGAATTCGCGTGAGTTTCTCACTTCTGAAGAACGCTCGGATTTTCTGTTGATACCTCCCGTTAGATTCTACACTACTTTCTCCGTAAAGTTTCGTTGTACTGCAGAACAAATTTTCTTCAAGCAGTCAACAAAGCTGGCTTCTCTTCCATCTTATTTAAGATGCTGCCTAATTATTGCCGAGTATCTTTCAATAGGATGCAGTTTAGGCAGCAGCGGGATAGTCAAGAAGAAAATGGATATAGTTTTTGGTTCAGGAAGTACCGGCTCATCGGTCCCAAGCTTAATGATTCGTCCCTAATGACGTAACGCACACGAAAACATCCTCAAATATTACGACAAAATAACATAGCGGGTCAAAACAATAACAAAGGTACGTGTACCGAAATTTACTAAAAAACACAAGAGTGTCTTGCAAGGTGAGACTGCAAGGCGTGCTTTTGACCAAGGTGCTCTACAACAGTGAACCAATTTCAAATCACAAATCCCTCAAAAGTTTTACATTGGCGCTGCAATAAATGAAAGAGAGCGAGACCGGAGAGAATCTCTCAATGTTAGATTCGCCCTCGGTCATATTAAAGGGTACAGAAAAAATATATACCACCAAAGTTGCTTAAAATGATTTATTCTACAAGTTTTCCGAATAATGTATGCCTTTATTTCTTTAAAATTTTTATTTCTCCATAGTTACCATAGGACTACCATAGTTTTCATTCACAACAAAAAAAAGTGCCTTGTTATTAGAAACAATTTTGTCGAAGACAGTTTTGCTCCAAAACTTCAAACTTAGGCTGAAAATGTTTTTTTATTTCTTTATTAGGGTGACTTTTATCCTTCTGAACTAGTTCGTCACCTAGGCTGAAAATGTATCTTTCCAGCTAAAATCGCATTTTTGGACCACTGTGCATGGCTGGCGATGGTATTATAGATCATTGCACGAAGCCGTCATCAGTGCAGTTTTGACAGTTCAGGGGGCTTGTTTACGTGGACTTAGAACAATTTCGGTAAGATCGGTTTGAGATTTTGTGTTCAGAATTTAATACGATTGAAGTAAACTTGCCGGAAAATAGACACCAGTGCTTATTTTTACATCATTTCCCGAATCTAATCGAACAGAATCCGGAAAAAGCCAATAAAAAATTTCGTTTGAGCGGTTCAAATTCTAACACCTTGTAAACAAGCTGTCAAAAAAGTGAGGTTAATAGATTCGGTGCAATGATCTATTAAGGAAGACATCTGTTTACAACAATCATTCAGGTGATAAGATATAAGATATGCAACCTGCATAACAAAACGTTGTACACCATGTGGTGAATGCATCTGAAATTATGTGCCAGCCTTTCACGCACGCATGCGCGTTTTCTTCGTTTGTTGCTTCTGACCAGCAAATGGCCGTTTTCTACACTGCACTGGCCTTCTTTTTTTTACTCCACACTCTGCCACTGACAAAAATCCCCATTATAAGACGACTCTATATCGAACTTCAAAACTGCTTATAATCATCGATTCACTCGCGACAAAGCGGAAAAACACTCTTTCCTGATCATTTATTTTTTAGTTTAAGTCATATTACGAATTATTGATTGATTTTTTTTCTCGTAGAAACGACGCAGCAAAAACAAACCACGTCAGTTTCAAAGCACGGCTTGCTGCGATCCGAAAATACACACTCCCGTTTAATTTTACTCAATTTTTTAATACGATTGTATACTATCTCTTTTTCCCTCACGGAAACGTTACTCAATTTTCGTAAAAGATAGATCTACTCAAAAACTGAGTTGACCCATTTTTTAACGAAAAGTGAGTACTATTTCCGTGAGAGAAAAAGAGATGGTATACAATTGTACTCAAAATATGAGTAAAATGAAACGGGAGTGCAGGCCTAGTCGTTCAAATCTACGTCAAAATGATCCTGTTAAATGTTTTAATGATAAAAGAACTCTCCAGTCTCTAGTCGCTATGACTGAAATTAAAATCGAAGGAAAAGATACATTTTCTACGGCATGCGCTCATAATGCACTGCTTGAAAGTCTGCTGTTGAAAACTTCTATACGGACAGCAGAAGGCATACAAATGAGCTGCATCACAAGACAGGTCATGTAATTTTCATTATTTCTAAGAGTAAACGTCTCCTGGTGTTCGAAGGTGTATATTTTGGAAGTCATAGTCATGGAAGTCGCGGATCATCAAAACCTCAGACCAGGTCAAAGTATCGAGCGCGATTTTCAAGTACACGTATGAAATCGTGTTAGTTTCCTCCTTTTCATAAACGAGTTCACCAACTGGCGGGTTCTCATCAATCTCACGATTGGCTTTGATTCAAGCAACTACTACATCAATGCTGACGTTAGCACGAATCCTTGATAGATACAATCAGAATTTCACTATCAAGACCGTTGGTGCAAACGGGATATCGTGCACGGGATTCGATTTCTAATACTGCGGCTCCTTACAGTATCGCAGCAGATAACTTTCACAAGTATTTGACAACGGAAAGGGACAATTGAAAAGGCATTCCATCTCATTCATATCTGTTTGGTCCCTTTTACATTCTTACGAACGTGTATCTTTTCAACTTTTTTTTTCATTTTCTCACAGACGGCTACAATAGGATTAATACTGGTAAATAAATGAACTGATTGTTCATAGGGTTCTTTACTTAAGTGCAGTTCTTGTAGCATTATAAACGTTTTAATACCAGCTGTAACATTAAGGCAAACGACGCAGTATGTTAGACAATTAAACTAGATATCTAAGAGCCAAATCGAACAAATTTGTTAGCTCCCTTTTTTCCAAAGATATTCTCTACCCCGTATGGTTTGGTATAAGCTATCGTTTAATATTTTGAAATACTGCTCTCAAGTTTTGTTTGATAAAACTTTAGATTCTGTTGTTCATTTGTTTTTACATTGTTTTTTTCTACAAATTTATTTTAGTAACTGCACCTTAACTTGTTTCCGAATTGAACTTTTCAAATCTACCTACAAGTGGTTCGGTTTGGTTTAACATTTTTGTTATCTATTAACTTCTTCTCGATTGAACAACATTTTTCTTATTTTTCATTTTGAAAAACATTTTTCTGCGAACTCGGTTTAATCCTAAGCAATAAATCTTTTCAATAATTATAGATAAGCCTAGCAAATTTTTCAAGCAATGGCACTTATAATAGTTTTTTCTAACACAACTTTGCTAATCTAGAACGTAAGCTTAGAAATAAAACTCGCAGCTATACACGTGTTTTAGAACTTAATCTTTTTTCATATTTATATTATAGGAAATACGCCAAGCTTCTGAATTTTTAGAACTTCCTCAACTGATGGTACTGTTGTCCAATACGCAAGCAAACCAGAGCTTCATGAATGATGAAACAATTCAGCATTATTCAACGGTAAGTTTCTTGATGATCATAAAACCAATTGATCTAATTGTCATATTTTCTTGCAGTGCATGAAACAAAATCTGGAGAAATATTGTGTTCAGGATGGCATCTTCGGTGATATCACGTTCGAATTGGACGATGGTCACATGAAAGCTCATCGAGCAATGTTGGTAGCCCGGTGTGACGTGATGAAGGCCATGCTCAACGGGGACTTCCGCGAGGCACATGCTAATTTGGTAAGTGATAATTAACTATTTCTTCCACCTTTTTGTAACCATTTCGTGTTCAGATTGTACTTCCAGGTGTAACAGAATACACATTCCACAAGCTGCTGTGCTATCTCTACACGGACGAAATTCCGCCCATTTCGGCTGACAAATGTCTGAACCTGTTGGAACTGGCGAACCGTCTGTGTTTGCCACGATTACTCAACCTGGTTGAGTGCCGGGTGATCGAAGATCTCACGAGAATGTCGCAGAACGAAACCAGCGAAGCAGTTGAACACTGCTTAAGACTATTGGAGTCAGTTAAGGTTAGTGAAGCGCATATGTAGTGGGTAAAGGTGGAAATTTGATTTTGATTTCCGTTCGATTAGCTCCACAATGCGCACCAACTGGCTGAATGGTGCATGTCGTATCTGTGCGTCAACTACAACAGCATTTGCAAGCTTTCTCCTCGAAGTTTGAAGAGTTTGCACCCGGATAATCAGGACTACCTGAGGGAGCACCGGTGGCCTCCGGTGTGGTATTTAAAGGATTACGACTACTATCAACGTTGCATGAATGAGCTCAACCGAGAGCTTAACAACGGAAAGAAAGACTGTACGGCAGACGACAAGGGTTGTCTCTGCTTTTCCGGAGGTAAGTGCGCTTCAAAACTTGTCTGAATTAGAGATGATTATAGATTTCAATGGAACGTTGAAATTTGTAATAGTTATAAAGACAGTTTATTGGCATTTGCTTGTGACTTTCTCCAAACCAAAAAGTTCATTAGACTTCCAATCGTACGAATCATTCACTTTCTCGAGATCATATCATTTTTGAAAGATAATTTTGCCTTCACCTACACGAACTTTCCAAGCATGAAATGCCTGTGTCATCAATGAACACAAGTCAATGAACAATAAACAACTGTTTCATGCTTCCTAAAGTTTTTGTCGTAGATTTTACTTTTAATAGTACAACATAGATTTATCTGCACCGTGCTAGTTGAGTTAATTTTCGTTTTACTTTTTGCATCCCTGGTTTCTTTCTTCCTATGTTTTTTTTTGTTCTACTCCATCATGCATTTTTCCGCACTTTTCTACCCTCGAAAAATCACCACCATTACCTTCATCCATTCCGCCAACTCCAACATCCACCCCCAAACTCGCAAAAACCTACTGGGAAAAGTGTTTTTCTGGCTAATAGGGAAATCAAAACGGTCGGCTGCGGCAGCCAAGTCAACACTGCAGACCGCCATCACCGCCAGCTCGGAGCACCAATCGGACATGGTCAGTACCAGTTTGTTCCAGTCGAACGCCAACTCGGTGAACCAGCTTGATCCGGAACACGACGGCGCAGATCTCTGACATTTGGCCGACGGCCCGTGGAGGTGAGTTTGTTTCGTTTTTTTTTCAATAGTTTAAAATGTCGAATCGAATTTAGTTTGAAATGCACGCTGTTTTGTTTCAAATCCTTAAAAAACGAGAGAGACATTTTAAATCTTTAAGAATCTGGAATCATTGGTTGCAACAACACCATGGGTCTTCTTTAAACTCTTTCAGGCGGATGAGGCGTAGGTCTATATGAGGTCTGTTCTTAAAAAAAATCATAAATGAACATTTCTCGATGTGATTGCACTTGCCACACAATTATATCAATATAAAATGATACTAGCATCAAACGATCTCAAATAATACCCGTTTAAGTGTTTTGATTTTTTTCCAATTTAATCCATTATAATTATACAGTTAAACAATGCATAAATAATGATTTTAATACCGCAAAGTGCAAAGAAGAGATTACAGATGGGCATACCAATTTTGTGAGCTAGGTTAAAATTACTAGCTTTCAAGGTATCAAATGAACTTAACCATCATGTAATTTTCCGAGTTGCCTACCACTCTTGGTTCAACGAATCGGAAGTGGCAGGTTGTGGCTTTGGAAAACCCCTACTTTTTGTAGAAACTCACTGGGAAACTAACAATTTATTTTTTGGATGCATCGAAGGAATCAGGATGTTTAAAAAACTGGAATGAAGGGTGTTTCGATCAAAATTTGGTCGACTTAAACTTGACGCATTTCCTTTCATCGTGTATTAGAAAATTTTGCACACCCACATTTTAAAAAAAGCCTATATTTTGATTTTAAGATTAGCACTTCAGTTTGCAAAATGTCATCGAATGAAAAGAAGCAACGCATCAAAATTTTGCACGTGCATGGCGAAAATCCAAAGTAGTCTCACGCCAAGTTGGTGAAATTGTCGAATGTGGTTAAATCAACGTATTAAAAGTGTTCGGTGAACGTTTGTCGACTGCCAGGATAGCTGGATCGGGGGAAATCGAAAGCCGGAGGTCACAGCGACGACAAAAAGAGTCGCCCGCTGTTTCGAGCGGAACCCTAACCTCTCTTTCCGAGATGTCGCCAAGAAGCTGGGAGTGGCGTCTTCAACCGTGGGTAGAGCTAAAAAACGAGCTGGGCTATCGACTTACAAGAAAATGGTGACTCCAAATCGCGACGATAAACAAAACACCTCGGCCAAAGCACGATCGCGACGATGCTGACGAAGTTTGATTACGTGCTACAGGACGATGAAACTTACGTCAAGGCAGACTTGTTAACAAAATTCCTGGACGCCAACCGGATGGGGAAATGTGGCAGATATTTTCAAGCACATTAAACTGTCAAAGTTCACGTCAAAGGCCATCTGTACCTGTGGCTTGAAGAGCAACGTTTACATTGCGACCGGAACCGTCAACCAGGAAATTTATCTGAGCGAGTGCCGACAAAAACCTCTACTGCCTTTCCTGAAGCGACACAATTGTTCCGTTCTATTTTGGCCGAATTTGGCATGTTACCATTACGGAAAAAAGGCCATGGTGGTATGCTGCAAGTGGTGCCCAAGGACAAAAACCCTCCCAACACGTCAGAACTCCGCCCAATCGAACAATATTGGGCTATCGTCAAGCGGAACCTTAAGAAGATTCACAAAGAGCTGTTTTGAGCGAGAAACAGTTCAAGGCAAACTGGCGTTCTGTGGCGAATAAAGTGGACAAGTGAACTGAAAATTCGCATTCGGTAAAAAAAATGTATAGTTGAATATTTCTCCTGTATTCTGTATTAACTTGAAAATGAAAAAGAATTTGAATAATTAACAAAAACTTTGATCGACTCACACACATTACTGTTTGACCAAATTTTAATCGGAACACCCTGTAGTTTGCCTTCCTTGAACTATGCATCATTCGATTTTTCATCTTCATAACGTTCGGTTTCCGCGTCATCATGGGACGGAAAACGACAAACTTTTCTTATCGGCTTGACTTCTTCAAGGTTACAACGCGAGTTAGCTGGTCACGACCGGGGTGAATATCGACGATACGAGCGAGCGGCCACTTAACTGGATGTTGTTGTTCATTTACTAGAATTACAAGGCCGCCGGGTTTGGCTTGTTGACTTTGGTACGAAGTTGCGTAGCTCCAATGATGCCAAAACTGCTGATACGCTCGCTGAGTTGCTTGAAGGCGATTTAGGTTACTCATGTGGACCTTGATGAGATCCGGTTCGGGAACTGCGTGCATCGTTGAGCCAATTAAAAAATGAGCAGGAGTTAAACACGTCAGGTCGTCTGGATCTTCCGAAAGTGGAACCAGCGGTCTGCTGTTCATCGCTGCTTCTACTTGGGTTAGATGAGTCGTCATTTCCTCGAACGTAAGCCGAGAGTTTCCCAATTGTCGGTACAGGTGTGTTTTCGCAACCTTAACTGCAGCCTTCCATAGTCCAAAATGAGAAGCTTTTGGCGGACAAAAGTGCCAATTAATTGCTTCGGTTGCGCAAATGGAGTGGATGTTTTCGTTGCTATCGAGTAGCAGATAAAATATGTCCTCTAACTTGTTTTTCGCACCTTCACATTTTTTTTCCGTTGTCAGTGAAGATATCTGTTAGACGACCCCGACGCGACGTAAATCTACGCAAGGCTGTAAAGAAAGCTGGTGACGACAGGTCGATGTGTACAGCCTTAGTGCTAAAGCACACGAAGATGCAGATGTAGGCCTTTGCTGGTTGCACTCGTTTGTGGATTGCTCTCAGGTATATAGGTCCGGTGAAGTCGATGCCAGTGATGCTGAATGGACGACTTAGCCGAATGCGATGAACTGGAAGCTGGTCAAGTTGCTGTATTGCTGGAACGGGACTTGCTCGGGAACAGTGGAAACAGTCATGTATGATGCTGCGTACTAGTTGCCGTCCACGGATGGGACACACCTTTTCACACATGGAAGCAAGCGTGAGCCGACCACCACCATGAATTAATTGCAGGTGATAAAGTTTAGCGAGAAGGCGTCTATAGGGGTGATGATTAGGCAAGAGGATATGGTGCTTGGTAATGTATAGCTGCTCTAACAAATTTAATAAGGGTCGCTTTAACGACGAATTGGCAACTTTTTCTGCAGTGTATCCCCTCTGTGGAGATCTCTCAGTTCTTCTTTAAACCCGTCGGCCTGGACTATCTTGACAAGTACCGCTTCGGCAGCCTTCAGCTCATCCAAAAAAAAGCAGTATACTAAAAAGTGATCCAGCACTGCATGGATGTGTACGAAATTTCTCACGACAGCGTACGGGTTACCAATAGTTACGCTCCTGCTAGCTGCCACGACGGGTTTTTGACGTTCGTTTCCGTCTACTGGGTACTCTGTTATTCTTCCGGATGGCCTTTGTCGTTCAGGTAAGGAAAGCCATTTAGGTCCGTGTTTCCACTCCTCGCATTTGAGGAAATCGTCGATCTCCATGACTCGAGCTACGATAAAGACGATCTTTACATCTAGCTTCGTTGCGAGATAGGCAACACGAAGCTCTACTCGCGGAAGGCTGATACGTTTCAGTGGAGCAACCCGTGACTTCGATGCAAGAAAGTGAACAGCTATATTGCCTTTGGAATCAACGGATCGAGCGTAAGTGCATGCTCCGTAGGCTGATTCAGACGCATCGGAAAATGTATGCAGTTGGATAGTAGCGATTGGAAGTAATGCGTAGCGTGGAACACGAAACTCAGAGATTCTTGGTAGTTGCTTAACGTAGCTTTCCCATTTGTTTTTCACGATTCCAAAATCTCGTCATCCCAGTCGCAGGGTTTCAGCCACATGAGTTGCATCATCATTTTTGCCTGGATTACGACAGATGACACTAATCCCAGCTGTTTCTGGGACCGTTTGAGCCCCACCGATGAAGTCATCTTCATAGAACCCTTTTCAGAGTGCGGGTCGTTCAGGTAAGGAAAGCCATTTAGGTCCGTGTTTCCACTCCTCGCATTTGAGGAAATCGTCGATCTCCATGACTCGAGCTACGATAAAGACGATCTTTACATCTAGCTTCGTTGCGAGATAGGCAACACGAAGCTCTACTCGCGGAAGGCTGATAAGTTTCAGTGGAGCAACCCGTGACTTCGATGCAAGAAAGTGAACAGCTATATTGCCTTTGGAATCAACGGATCGAGCGTAAGTGCATGCTCCGTAGGCTGATTCAGACGCATCGGAAAATGTATGCAGTTGGATAGTAGCGATTGGAAGTAATGCGTAGCGTGGAACACGAAACTCAGAGATTCTTGGTAGTTGCTTAACGTAGCTTTCCCATTTGTTTTTCACGATTCCAAAATCTCGTCATCCCAGTCGCAGGGTTTCAGCCACATGAGTTGCATCATCATTTTTGCCTGGATTACGACAGATGACACTAATCCCAGCGGATCCTAAAGCTGAGATATTCCAGAAACGATGGTTCTTTTCATGAGGGGTCTTTGCAGCTGCCGCAGTGTAGCTTCAAACCGGAAAATATCTGCCTCGAGTTCCCAGCTAATTCCCAAAGCCTTGAGAGTCTCTTCTTTGTCGAACTGGATTGCAGATTGGGTTCCGATCTGTTCTGAGTCCAGTCCTTGCAACACTTATTAAAGGTTCATTTTCGAAAACAAAATCCACCCTTACTCAAAAGTTTTAGCAATTCAGTCCTCGTTTGTATTGTTTCTGGGACCGTTTGAGCCCCACCGATGAAGTCATCTTCATAGAACCCTTTTCAGAGTGCGGGTCCTCCCAGTGGGCAAGCATCGCCTTCATCTTCGGCTAGTTGAATTAGAGTACGTATAGATACGTGGAAGCGAAGGCTGATGGTATGGATGTCGTCTTGCACTACAGGCACTACAAGTAGTGCTTCGTTCAGTGAGTGGCCATCGAATACAGCACGTACTTTTGTCATTGTACTGGCCTCTTTCAGTACTGGGTGATGGGGTAAAAGGCAATGATTTGAAGTGCTGCCATCCTCTTCTGAGACTAAACGCATGTGTTGCAAAGTCAAGTACTCTTTCGTGAACCTATCATATTCTTCCTTCAGGTGATTGTCATGATCAAGCCTGCGCTCAAGCAGCTCCAAGCATCGTAGTGCAGTGGTTTTTTATTCTCCAACCATCTCGTCGAAATCTGATCTTCTTGACAGTCGTACAACATATTGTCCACCGGGTTTCCGGCCAACTGTGGAAGCATAATATTCTTCGCATCTCACCTCATCCAACGAATAAGCTGACCTAACAAGAAGCTTTCCCAGAAGGGGCCCAAACTTTCTTCGAGCGTCACCAAGGGCATGGTTGAAATGGAACAAGTTAGAGCAGCACGGTGATTTTCATAGCAATTGGCTGCTCCAGTGACTGTTCAACCATAGATTCTAGCAACAGTCTTGAAGCAAGAGAAGAAATGCTCATTACCAATTATCATGTCAATTCCATAGCTCTTGTTGAAGTTTGGATCTGCGTAAAACAAGTCCTTAGGTAGGTTCCATTCGCCAACACGTACATCGTGTGCAGGTAAGTTTGGAACAAGGGGCAAGACAGCTCTTCATCGCGAGTAATTTCACAGTTGCTTTTGAGGTACCTCGAGTAACTCTCGTTGCTCAGCAAGTGAACACAGTCATTTTTTTGCTCTCTGTTTTTGCACAGCAACTGTCAAACAAACCGACGCTAGTACATTAGCTCTCGAGTGTGCACAATTGGAAACTAGCAATTTTTTATGTTTTAGGAAAGCTTCTCTCACTTAAACTACATATCTGATATGTTCGTACAATTTTATATGGTATTTACCACCATTCGTGTAAGGCTTTGCCTTTTTCTATACGAAGTTATTTTTATATCTTCGATTAAGTAAAACTTTGTATAAACCCATTAGTTTTGGCTTGATCTGCAATTTTCTTATGCAGCATCATTCCACCAGACGGCCAGACTAAGAACTGGTGCTTTGGAACAAGGACAGGAGAAGAGACAAGCGAGCTCAGCCCGCTGCACTCCGACACAAGCTTCTCAGAATCGATTTTAAGCATATTTCGAATCTATGCATATCGCTATCATGCCTCATCATTGTACTTCAGTAGTACTCTTCGTTGTGTCATCTTCTATTGCCATTAGCAGATTGTCCACAATGTTTTCAAAAAAATTGAAAGTCTAGTTGGAAGTCAAACTTTTCGAAACCCTGGCAACCGATAAGAACCGATGAATATTGATTTAATTTCAAGCTATATTGAGTTACTCGCGAGTTACTCGGTGCATCAATGCAACTCAGAGTAGAGATGTCTCACCCCTAGGTTTGGAATGACGTTTTTTAGGGCTAAAAATTCAACGTTGAGAGCGAATTCTTCTTGTCTTGAGCGGATCTCAAGGGTTCGAACGGAATTGAGCGCATGTTGTGGTTTTTCACCAACTCCGGGAATCATAATATTCACTTTATTTCGCTGCAAGTGTAGAATTTGTTTATGTTCTCGGATATTATGTTTGGTTGAGAGGCACAATCTAACAGAGCTCTCGCTAAATGATCTTGGCCATAGCGATCGAAAACCTTGAGAACTACTGTCAACATGAAGACGTTTCTTCCACTACTATTCATCGGCGTGCTTCTACATGTCACTAACTGTAGATGCTGATAGAAGTGGTACTGCTTCAGAGGTGAGACATACAGGGACTCCAGGTTAATCAGATGGCGACGGGTTTCATAGCTTGGCAAACGATACGGATCCGTCCACGGTAGTTTACGTAGCGCAAAACTCAAAAACCGTCGTTGAACAGCCTCTACTCTAACGAAACTTTTGTTGTAATGAGGAGTCCACACAACCGAGCAATACGGCACAAGGAGCAGTACAACGATTTATGGCAATCCGGAAGATGAACCTCAGAACGCAAGAGGCTTTGTTAACAGCGTACGAGATATGCTGCTTAAAGGTGAGTTGGGTGTCCAGAATTACTTCTAGGTCCTTAACTTGACTGACGCGCTCAATGTTGGTGTCCAACAAAACATTTTTGAATAAAATAGTCTGTATCTTGTGCGGAAACGAGATAACCGTGCATTTGACCGGGTTGACTTCCATGCGAATCAAATTGCACCAGTCGGCAAAGGCATTTAGCTGACGTTAAAGAGAGCGACAGTCATCGAGTGAGTGCACTCGAAGCTAGATTTTAAGGTCATCTGCTTATGACAGTCGTGGTCCTTAAAAAGCCAAATTTAAGTCGTTGAAGTAGATCAAAACAATCAACGGTCCCAAGTGACTACCCTGTAGTATACCAGCCGGGGCTTTGAACATGTGAGACTGACAATCAGTCATAGGAGATGCCAGCCAGATGACGGTCAGTGTGGTACTAGTGAAACCATTGCAGCAGGCATCCGTTGATCCCAAGCCTGTCCAGTTTGGCAATAGCTATGCGGTGCTTCAATTAATCGAAGGCTGCAGACAAGTCGGTGTAAATGACATCCGTTTGGGCGCGTTTTGCCATACTGTCAATAATGTAGGAAATTTATTTATTTATTTATTTATTTATTTATTTATTTATTATGATTGTTTTCATCTGACATCGTGGTCTTAATGAAATAAATTTAAACTAATTAATTAAAAATACGCGAACTATACAAGCGTTGTCTAAATGTCTCAGTCGTCAAATTAAAATCAAAAACATTACATGCTTCTACAAATAGTCTACATATAGAATTGATGGGATCATTTGCTGCATAGTCAGTATTCCTTGGTGGTACCTGTAACAATTCTCTGGATCGCAAAAGACGTTCCGGGGCGTAAAAACGAACACGCTCGAGCAGAGCGGGACAATCAACTTCGCCTTTGATTATTTTAGCTCCGTAAACCGCTCGGTTAATTTTGCGACGAACATTCAGTGGTTCAATTCCCAGCAATGCACAGCGTTGCTCGTACGACGGCAAATTTAACGGGTCACGCCACGGTAGGTTTCTGAGAGCGTATCTGACAAACTTCCGTTGAACAGCTTCGATTCTCGTGCTCCAAATTGCCTCATACGGTGACCACACTATCGATGCAAATTCCAGAATGGATCTGACTAGTGAACAGTAGAGAGACCGCAAACACAATGGATCGTTGAAATCTTTGCTAATTTTTGAAATAAATCCTAACTGACGATTAGCTTTGTCCACGATGGCAGAGTAGTGGAGTTTGAATGTCAATTTGCAATCCAACAGCACGCCGAGATCTCTAACCTTTTCCACACGTTCAAGTTGCTGCCCATCTATGTTGTAGTCGTACAGAATTGGGGACTTTCGCCGGCAGTAGGAAATGACACAGCATTTGGAGACGCTTATTCGGAGGTAGTTCTTGCAACACCACTGCGCAAAGCAGTCTAGAAGTCCCTGAAGTTCTCTGCAATCCACTTCGTTACTAATGACGAGGAAAACCTTCAGATCATCGGCATAGATAAGTAAACCTCCATTTGCAAGCAGAATAGTCACATCGTTAAAAAATAACGAGAACAGCAGTGGACCTAAATTGCTTCCCTGTGGCACACCGGATGCAGGAGTGAAAGACAAAGATTCTACTGATCCTATCTTCACACAGAGGCTTCTATTGCCAAGGTACGAATGTAGCCAATTGCACATCCTTTCCGAAACACCCAATCGAAGTAGTTTGGCTAGAAGAACATCATGGTTCACAGTGTCGAAGGCAGCCTTGATATCGGTATATACAGCATCTACTTGCGCGCCGTTGTCCATAGCACTGATGCAGGTCGATGTGAAATCGCATAAATTACTGTCCACCGATCGCTTTGGAAAGAAACCATGCTGTTTTTCACTAATGTAAGCGCTGCACGAACCGAACATCACTTTGTATACGATGGTTTCCAAGCATTTTGAACCCGCTGAAAGGGAAGTTATTCCACGGTAGTTGGATACATCCGTCTTGTCACCCTTCTTAAAAACAGGCCGCATATGGGACCTCTTCCAAACAACTGGAAACTTCTGCTGTTGAAGCGATTGGTTGAAAACAGCTACGAGTGGTGCCATCAACGAAGCACCACATTTTTTGAAGATGCAGGCAGGGATTCCATCGGGACCAGGACAATAGGACGCCTTAAGCTTCTGTAACGCAAACTCCACCATTTGCTCATCAACTTGAAGACATCTAGATCAACCACATCTCGTGGTACAATATGATTGGCAGCATCAATTTCCTCGGCGGTTGGCACATGACTCACATACACGTTGGAAAACTGCTGGGCAAAAAGATCACATTTTTCACTGGCACTGCTTGCGTTGACGTCACCAAGGTGCATCGATGAGGGAAGTCCAGTCTCCTTTCGCTTCGAATTGACAAAACTCCAGAATCGCTTTGGGTTACGACGAAGATCCTCTTGCTTTCTTCTCACGTAGCGTTTGTATAGAAAACGGTTGTATCCCCGGTAGATACGACTTGCCTCATCAAATTGTCGTTTTGAGAACGGACACCTTCGGCGACAGTACTGCTGCAGCAACCTGAAACGTCGACGACGCAGAATACCGAGATGTGGGTTGGACCATGCCGGTTTTATTGGCGGTCTGTTCAATGGGACTGTTTGGATGATACAGTTAAGAAGGATACTGTTGAATGAACTAATTGCAGTATCCACATTCACGCTCTCATAAACTGTGGACCAATTACTCTGCGAAAGTAGAGCGTTCATCGTTTCAAAATCGCCACGACGGAAGTCACGGCCCGAGAGATCTACTTCTTCGTGATACAAAACTGGTGATGGAAATGCCACAGAGAATTCTAGAGCTGGATGGTAGCGATCGAGGGGGACCACATGTTCTGTCGCTAGCGTAGCAAATCCATTGGTGATGTTTGAGTCGTTGCTGAAGATAAGGTCTAATATGCGATCATTGCTGTTGCGAATTAGGTTGCGTTGCCGTAGTCCGTGAAATGCCATGTTGTCGAGAAGAGTTTGAGTAGCTGTAGAAATCTGTGACTGAAGTGGATCAACGAAAGCGTACCTGATGCTTGATTGCCATACGACACGAGGTTGATTGAAATCCCCAAATATAATCATTGGGCTCGTATCCCTCTGCAAACTACAGACTTCAGATACGGCATCAAGGTGAGATTGCATGTGTATTATGTCCTGACTTTTTCCGGTGGAATATACAGGACGCCGACAAACAAATCAGTCGCTGGACCAGTAACTTTTACCCACAGATGTTCGATATTAGTGCTGTAAGGATGTTGAACGAGTGATGATCCAAATCTTTCGTTAACGGCGATCAAAACACCACCTCCACGGCGGCGGGAGCTTTGCGTAGAGCAACGATCAACGCGAAATACACTGTAATCACCGCAGAACACCTGTCGAGATTGTATTTGATCGTCTAGCCATGTTTCGGTGAAAACGTAGATATCGTAGTCCAATTCGGATGTAGAGAGGAACACATCATCAGTTTTTGTCCTTAGACCGCGAACATTCTGGTAGTAAATTCGCAGATCAGCAGTCGTGTGAGCGGCTCCAGAGCCACTGTTCATAGCTGGTTCAGGTGTACTGAAACTTGAAGGAACGTCAGGCAGAGAAGAGTTGTGGGTAGGAAGATTCGAGGTCTGAGGCTGACCATACTTGCCTTCAATCGGTGCTTGGAAGACCCCATCATCCAACCCACACACAGGCCCGGAACGACTGGAGGACGTTGGCTGCAGTGGCACGACTGTAATGGGAGGACTAGGGGCTTCCATAGTACTTGTTGACATGGTGCGTTCCGGTGATGAATGGGGACAGCGGGTTCTCAATAGATTTCCATCATGGCGATTCGGAGTAGATAAGCTGTAGAAGCGGGAAGAAGCATCACTAGGACTAGGGGCTTCCATAATACTGGTTGATATTATGCGTTCCGGCAAAGAGTGGCGGTAGCAGGTTCTTGATGCAATTCCGTCATGGCGATATGGATGAGTTATGCTGTAGAAACGGGAAGGAGCATCAACAAGAGTATGTTCTTCAACATTGAAATTCAAATCGTACTTGCCTTTGCAAGCTTTTTGGAAGACCCCTTCACGTTCCTCAACTGCAGGACCGAGACGACTGAGATGATCGCCGGCAGCACACAGAGGGACTGAGTTGAGGAGATCAGGGGCTTCCAAGAAGCTTTCTGCGGTGCGTCTCGGTTGATGACTCTGTCCAATCTGTTGATGACTGATGAAGACGGCATATTGATGAACTGATGATGATGATGATGATGGTGATTGTTGATTGGTTATTCCATCGGAGTATGGTTGACAGCTGGCGAGGATGCAATCATCGAAGGGTTCCCGACGTCTATTCGAGGAAATTTCGCCGGCCCCCAAAAATCCCGTTCGGTTTGGAAGTTCTCAAACTCCCTAAAATAAACTCCCTTCGGCCAGATAGATGGGTCAAGTGCTTTATCCTTCGACACTTTTTCAAGTCCCACTTTGAACGAGATGAAGGCGAACTGTTTCAAGTCGGCATCTTTACGTACAAGTTTCCGCACTTCGATAGACTGCTGTGTTTGTAGGCAATTTTTCACAAGCTCGCCGATATCCTCCTCCGTAACATGTGGAGCAATCCTGGACAAATATAGCCAAAACCTCTCTGGTGGCTTCGCAACGGTCTCCACTGTTAGACTCCCATTTTCAATCGTTTTTGTACCTCCAAGCAGCACCGAATCGGGGCGTGATTTCGGTGTATCTTTCGCAACAATATTTCTGTTTCTTTTAATACTTGGCCATGCAGTACGACCTCGATCCAGACCAGTTGAATCATTGGATTGCCGTTTTTCGGCCAATGACTTTGTGAGCTCATTATTTTCCTTGATTCCAGTTTTCAATTCATTCAGTGAATCACGAAAAGCTTCGAAACGGCATCCACAACATCTTTAGTCGATTTTATGGGGTTTTGTTTCAGGTACTCGAGATGATCTATGCAATGGTCACAGAACCATAAAATGTTCGTGTTTTCATTTACGGTTTCCATGCTCGGTCTTTTTCAGACCAACACATTTAAGGTGTGCAGATTGGTGGCAAAATCCGCACTGAATGACCTCAATAGTTTTGATCGGCTTAGTGCACTGGCTGCAACTTGAATCCATTTTTGCTAGTGGCCGGCAGATGGACGATATGTAAGCTTTGCTGAATAGTCGACTCTACGTAAAGCGGGTGGCAAAGCTTGGCTGGAAGTTTACTTTGGAATCCGCCAGATGTCGCTGCGATCGAAAAAATCGACGTGAGAGGTAGGTATAGGATTGATAATGAGCTTCGCAACACAAAACAAAAACACTTCGACACATCAATTGACCGATAATTTCATTCGGTTTAATATCACTACGGCGCGACGAATTATGCGAACACTAATAATATAGATAAGCCGCACAATAGACAAACTCAAAAACAACGGATTAGCGATTTTATAACTTATAAAAGTTTTATAAGCGATTTTATAACACAGCAGTGGCAGTGGAGCGACCAACTATGAATCCGTCCTGGTCGGTACTAATATACGGTTTGCAGTGAGCGAACAACGGTTCCATAATTACAAGCTCAAACAGTATAGCAACAGCGCCAAGCGACGTTATACCACGATAATTTCCAGCGTCCCGTTTACTAACCGATTATCATCTCTGCATCGATGTCGACTTGGCCCAAGGTTTGACCGGCAAGTGGAACGTAGCTGGCCGCAAGTCTAATGTGGTCATCGCTCAATGTCTCCTCGGTGAAAACGCTAGAGAATTTCTCGAAAAAAAGATGGCAAATACCCTGGTGGGTGGAAATCTTGTTGCCGTGGAGCGACATAGACGACGGAAGGTTAACTTCGTGGCGTTGTTCGTTCACAAATTTCCAGAATTATTTAGGACGTGACTTGAGCTTTCTCTGTATTCCACGCCGATACTGGAGAAAGCAACGTTTCGCGACTCGTTTGTATTCGTGATTCTTCCTAACATAAAGACGACTAAGAAATAGTGTCCGGTGCTTTGTGAATTTTCTAAGGGCAGCTTTCTTGCCAGATTTCAAGAGACAAAGTTCACCCGTTTGCCAGGGTAGACGAGATGAATGACGATGGATTTTCTTCGGAAGGTGTTTGTCTATGACCTATGCCAGAACGATGGAAAATGTTTGAGCGGCTGACTCGACATTGACTGTATCCAAAATGTTATCCCAATCGAAAAGCGAGAGTAACTCGGCGATATTGCGATGATTGGCACGAACAAAATCGTAGGAAACTGTGGCAGGTGAAATTTTAAAAGCATGTTCCAGCTTTGAGCGAAACGTGACCAGTAGAGGCGGATGATGAAGAGTTAGTTTCACTAGAGGAGAGGGGGCTTTGCATAATAGTGGAGCGGTGTCTTAGGCGCTCACGAAACAGATGTCTAAGCTGCGGGTGTTCTGGTTGATGACATGATTGATTTGAGAGAGAGAGTGGCTGAGCTGTAATTGTCCAAAGGGAACGAAGCAGTGGGATGCATGACAGAATTAGTGGCATCGATAAATAGAAACTCACTGTCAGATAATTTTCCATGAAATCCCAGGCAGATTAAAGTCGCCTATCACCATAACTTCGTCGTTTGCTTTGGAGTTTTCCAAAATTGCGAACACCGATTGGCAATGGATTGCAATAAGATCGCGGTCGGGTGGAATGTACAGTCCACAAAGGAATAATGTACGATCGCCCAGTTTGATCGACGTCCAAACTTGTTCCAAACAAGCCCAAGAAGGGTTTTCAAGAGCCTTTGCTTTAATTTTTGTACTTATAGCTACTAGTACGCCCCCACCTGTCGCTTTACGGCGATTATCGGCATTCCTGACAAATCGAAATACCTCGTCATCTTTGCCGAATACCTGATAAGAGAGTGTGCGTAAATCCAGCCAGGTCTCCGTAAGGACGATAATGTCGTAGCACTGGTCCGAAGTAGCTATGCGCAAATCATCGACATCGCTGTTGATACCACGGACATTCTGGCAGTAAATGCCGATCTTGTGATAGCGGTAGGGAGCATGGATGTTTGAGCGTGATGGTGCTGGTGAGGCAGTCGATGTACCGATAACACAACTAGAATGCAAGGCAATGTCAGGCAAAGGAGAAGCTAAATCGTGAATGTACTTGCCTGCAAAAGCAAGTTGGAAGACCCCCGGTTTGCATCTGGCCTCAGGCCGAGACGACTATGCTGAGCGGTGGCTGGAATTGGCGCGATTAGGGCAGAAGAATCGGGGACTTAAAAAGTGCTTTCCACGATGCGTCTCGGATGTGATGTGCGCTGATTCGTCTCTAAATCGGGCAACTCTTCGTACAAGCTGGAAGTTGTAACATATTCAGGAGGCGAAAAGATGGAATAACACGCGTACTTGCCTGAGAAAACAGGCTGGAAGATCCCCTCCGGAACCTCGGACTCAGTTCGTACCGCTGACACTTGACGATGTTGTTACGGAGCGGTAAACTAGGACACAATTAATATTCCGGGAATGAAGAGCGTGATGCACAAAAAACTGTTGCGGAATTTTGTTCAGGAACCGTATCGCAGGGTAGGATGGTAGCAAGATGGAACTCGGCGTCACTTCTTAATACCAAAGGATTTTTAATGTTTCACTTTTTGTTTCGATGAACGAACACTGAATATCCGGATGGACATGATTTTCACCAACAAAGGTCGTTATTGGTCAAGCTTAAGTCACTACTGTTCTGGATATGGCGTTGAAAATGGCGAGACAATCGGGCTTCATTGTCCCGCGGATGACTAGTGAATTCAGTCGGCGACCTTTTCACGATGGAATCGCCACAATCCTGGTCACGGCACCAAATTTTGTTGGTTCAACGGCTCGGAAGTGGCAGGTTGTGGTTTTGGAAAGACCCTACTTTTTGTAGAAACTCACTGGGAAACTAACAATTTATTTTTTGGATGCACCGAAGAAATCAGGTTGTTTAAAAAACTGGAAAAAAGATTGGACTCGGAAAAAATGCGACACTTTGTTTTGGGTGTAACGTTTTATCGCGTGGATAAAAATGAAATTTTGGGTAATACTTGTTTAGAGTGAGTAGAGAATAGGAAATTTGATTGCGATCTGTCAAGTAGTTTTCAAGATACACTCGAGATAAGAAGAGCTACGCAAGCAAATCTTGGGCGTGGTGATCGATAATCCTAGTCAGTCGCACAGATTGATCGGCAAAAGGCTTGGAATCCACCATTCCACCGTGTCCCGCGTTGTGAAGATGTTCCAGAAGACAAAGACCATTGAGCGGCGCGCTGGAAGCGGCCGAAAACCGAAAACGGAATACCCAGAGAAGGCGCGGAAGATAAGGCAGTACTTTAAGAATAACCCGAACCTTTCCACCCGAGACGTGGCCAAAAAGGTCAATTCATCGAAATGGTTTGTCCAGCAGACCATACAGCGGGCTGGGCTACGTGTTTTTTAAGGGCAGGAAGGCGCCAAACCGGACTGACAAGCAAAAAACGGTGACGCAAAAAATTGCGTGCGCGGAAGTTGTACCGTGAGTGGCTGGTCAAGCCAAGCTGTCTCGTCACGGACGACGAGACATATATCAAGGCGGACACCAAACAAATCCCCGGCCTCGAGTTTTTTGTCGGTACAGTCGGCGACCTTTTCACGATGGAATCGCCACAATCCTGGTCACGGCACCAAATTTTGTTGGTTCAACGGCTCGGAAGTGGCAGGTTGTGGTTTTGGAAAGACCCTACTTTTTGTAGAAACTCACTGGGAAACTAACAATTTATTTTTTGGATGCACCGAAGAAATCAGGTTGTTTAAAAAACTGGAAAAAAGATTGGACTCGGAAAAAATGCGACACTTTGTTTTGGGTGTAACGTTTTATCGCGTGGATAAAAATGAAATTTTGGGTAATACTTGTTTAGAGTGAGTAGAGAATAGGAAATTTGATTGCGATCTGTCAAGTAGTTTTCAAGATACACTCGAGATAAGAAGAGCTACGCAAGCAAATCTTGGGCGTGGTGATCGATAATCCTAGTCAGTCGCACAGATTGATCGGCAAAAGGCTTGGAATCCACCATTCCACCGTGTCCCGCGTTGTGAAGATGTTCCAGAAGACAAAGACCATTGAGCGGCGCGCTGGAAGCGGCCGAAAACCGAAAACGGAATACCCAGAGAAGGCGCGGAAGATAAGGCAGTACTTTAAGAATAACCCGAACCTTTCCACCCGAGACGTGGCCAAAAAGGTCAATTCATCGAAATGGTTTGTCCAGCAGACCATACAGCGGGCTGGGCTACGTGTTTTTTAAGGGCAGGAAGGCGCCAAACCGGACTGACAAGCAAAAAACGGTGACGCAAAAAATTGCGTGCGCGGAAGTTGTACCGTGAGTGGCTGGTCAAGCCAAGCTGTCTCGTCACGGACGACGAGACATATATCAAGGCGGACACCAAACAAATCCCCGGCCTCGAGTTTTTTGTCGGTACGTCCCGCATGAAGTTTCCGGAAGAGAAAGATGGACAAATTCGCGAAGAATTACCTGTTGTGGCAGGCGATCTGCGACTGCGGACGGTACAGCCAACCGTTCGTTACAACCGGCACCATAAACAGGTAGATTTATCGAGAGGAATGCTTGCAGAAGCGCTTGCTGCCCTTCCTCCGCTCTCACCGTGGTACCACGCTGTTCCGGCCGGATCTCGCTTCGTGCCATTACGCCAAGCCTGTAATGGACTGGTACGAAGCGAAGGGCGTTAATGTGGTCCCGAAGGAGGCGAACCCGCCAAATACACCAGAACTTCGTCCGATCGAAAATCGAAAATCCGGGCGATAATGAAGAAGAAGTTGAAGAAAAGCGGAAAAACATTCATCGGTTTTGAAGCTTTGAAGAAAAACTGAGAGAAATTCTGTAAGGAAGATGGACAAAGCCTCGCCCAAGATCGCATGAGCAGTGTTAAGAGAAATGTACGAGCATTCAGCTTGGGGGAAGAAATTCAATAAATAAATTATGCCAAACCATAGATAATATATAGTTATTTAATCCCTGAGAATTTGAGAAGTATCCGATTTAAAATGAATTTTTGGTGATCTTTTTTGTGTGTCTCATTTTTTCCGAGTCCAGTCTTTATAACCTGTGATCTGTCTTTCTTGAACTATTCTTCACGACTGACTTTATTCTATTGCAGATACATATTTTATACCAGTTGATTAAATTCAAATGTATTGGTGAGAAACCTTTTATAGCTAGTTGATCTAATCTAATGTTGGATTCTGTAGTACATCGTATGAGCCTGTGCACGCTGCTACAATTCTTTTGTGTTTTTGACTTTTACTGTGAGCCGTATTTTGGTGTTGTCTCACTCATTCTCACAGGATGCTTGAAAACATGGTTCACAGTAAAAGTCAAACTTTTCATAGCGTGCACAGGCTCATCCGATCCTAAAGAACCACCAAGAGTTAGGGAACACACTGCCGTACGTAGACGGACTGATCAATCCTCAACTTTCATCTCCTCCGTGAAGTATTCATACTTCGCGCGTTTTTGATAGATTCGATTAAGTTCTTAACAAGGCTGTTTCGAATCAAGAAATACATTAGTTGGCCAAATTTTTATAGTAAATGGAAATACATTTCGAAAATCTCAACCAACTACAAATTGTTGACTGAAATCCCCCCCTTTTTTACGGCAATTCTATAGTTCCAACGATCTCTCTAGATCCCTATCATTGAAGTTTGTCGTCTATCTTCAATCTTTTCAAATCTGAAAATCCATTCCCATGATTAATCTAGATTCGACTATCAACGATCTGCCAAGCTAGCTAATACTGCCCATCACTGACAAAACCATGTTCTTTTCCCCCCCAACAGATCGCTCCGCTTCATCGTGATTCTGCCAGTGTTGATCTGCTTCATCTGTACCATCCTGAGTATACTGATAATATTCCAAATCTATACCTAATATTTGCTGCAACGGTAGCCACCGCTGGATGGCTATTGACGACCGAACTCAAACAGGAATAGCAGAAAGTTCCGAAAAGTTCGACATCAACCGACGATGAATGAACAATTATTCATCATTCGAACCAACTACCAATCAACTGTACTTTTTTGAATTGTTCTGGAGAGACGATATAGTATTGTGGTCTGTCAATAGTTCCCCCCCCCCAGCGGTGGTTACTCGTTGGATACAGAAACACTGAACCGAACCGAACTGATCAGAGGACACGTCAGCTAACAAACTCAATACCAGCCAGAATACTACTGATGATAGCAGATCTTCGATTAGCTCGTAAGACACGCACGCTGAGAGGTGAAGCATGTTCCGTGTTTTTTGTTTGTTTGTGTGAGTGAAAGGTTATTTAGCTTAAAGTTTCGCGCTAAGCAATTAAACGTAAGTAAGTATGGGCGAAACAAAGTGCGAAATTTGTCTCCAGGGTCTCTACTTTTAACAATGATAAAGTAATAAACACATGAAAAAAACAAACACATTCACACTAAAACACAAAACTTCTAGAATGAATAGAGTGAAGTTGTATCTCCTAGATTTACAATTCGAATGGAAGTGGAATAGTTCCGCAAAAAAAAAGTATTTTACTCTCAGATTTTAGAATATTTCATTAATTTCTTCTAACTTTTCTTCAAAAGAGGATGTGAATGTAAGAACACAGTAGAAGATTCAGGAGAACAATGGTGGTGCTGGAAGTTTAACTATACTTTCCTTGAAATATGAGATTATATGCGACCATTTTTGTTTTGCTTTGAACCCATCAATGTTAAGTCTGTAAGCATTTAACCAGGAGCAGACGTTTAAGTTTCGCTCTTTCATAATTTAGCTACCGAGGGTTTTGACGTTACAGAACGATAGCCTGTAGGAATTAGTAATTGGTAATCTTTTTTTGCATCGCTTGATTTGGGCGGTTTTCTCAGTTATCTAAAGTAGTCGTTTTTGTTGTTCGTTTGCAACGTAAATAGTTATTGTAAATTAACAGATCGAATAATTGAAAAAAGACCGTAACGTAAGTACATTATTTTCTCCCAATTGAAGTAGGCTGAAGCGGCGGGGACGAAAAATACCAAACGTTTCTACTAAAGTCGAATTTTGTTAGTTGGGCTATCTTTAATTGGGCTACGTTTTAATCCGGCTCCCGCCATGCCCAACTAAATCGAAGTCAAACGTCATTTCTAACAGTGTTTATTTTCATAGAAGAAAGAATACCATTAACAGCAAATATAGATAATGGCAAACAATCTTTGAACGCCTAAATCAATTTTCAGCTCTGACAGCTCAGCCCAATTAACGAAAGCCGTTCACTAAGTGGGATAGGCGTTTAGTGCAACAACTTTTTGTTTTAAACAAAACTGAGAAACCACCCTCATTTTGAAATGCTAATCAACCAGTCAAAACCACCCAGTAGCGTCACCGATATGGTTTATTTACACTATTAATCGCTATTTTAAGGTTATTCTTTCCGTTTAACCGATAAGCCAATAGATCAAACTTGTATTTACGAAATGTTTGATCCGAAAGAAAATATATTATTTTCTTATATTTTAGGAACTGCTCGTTCCATATTTTATAAGGTTTGAAAACGAGAGGTTGCGAATGGATGAATCAGAGAACAGATCACACTAAGAGAGACGATTATTTTGATATACTAAAACTGCTTTGAAGATTTGATTTTCCAGTACGTTTCAAATTGTGAAAGCCAATTAAGCTTAATCTTTGAAATAAAAAAAAATCACTCTTTGCTGATAGATTTTGAGCGACAAAAAAAAAATAAGTAAGAGAAATTCCGTTTTATTTTAATTACCCCAGGGCAACTTCTCAAGTCGTTTGATCTATTCCAAATCAGAAAAAAAACAAAACAAAAAATATTTGAAAAATGAGGAAATATAAAGAAAACAAACTCAAGCCTAACAAGACCTTAAAAGATAACGAAACTATCACTGCGCTATTTTCAAGATTTATTCTAGTGGTAAACTAAGAGTGTAGAAAAACTATGTGAAGCAAAAGAGAAAAAAAATAAGGCAAATACTAAGGTAAATGAATACAAAAAAAAAACAACAACAACAAATGTAGTGAACAAAAACTAGCTTAGCTACTCTTTTTACGCATGAAAATAATAATGAAAAAAGAACAAGTGGTGGCATTTGGCAACTTTGCGGAATAATCAGCAACTGCGTTCATTATTTGGAAAGAAATTGTCCCTTGTAGGTCACAAAGTACAGCTTTGAAAGATAGCTGCGTCATGGTTATTCTGCGTGGCGTGTGAGGTGAGATGACTCGCTTCTTTCAAGAAGGGTAGATTTTGTTTAACTTGTTTATTTGTGAGGCTCAAGTGCCATAGACATAACGGAGCCGAGTTCTTTTTCATTTTTTCAACTAACTAGGTTAATTTTCGAAAGCCGAGAACTCGCGACTTGGTCGAGGTTAGGGATTACAATGATTCGGGTAGTAACGGGGAAGTAGGAATCTTAACGTTGGCTTTCAACAGTAGTTTGGCGATGCGATATGATTGCTGTTGATCTGGCGTAGATGTTGCATTGCATTACGCTGTAACGATACAATAGAAGCGGTATTACGGGGGAGAGGACGAGGTGGACATGTTAAATCGACAGCTAAGGAAGGATCAAACGAATACATCTATTTATTTCAAGAACTTGTAAATAAGCCCCATATAATCCAAGTCCAGCTTACCCAGCTCATCTCTGATATCTTCCTTCTCTGGTTTTCCTTGGGCCCATAGGCCTAGATCTGGCAATTTAGAAATCGAGGCAATACCAGACAACGTGGTTAATGTCCTGAAGTGCGTTGATGCCCTGAAGCCTGAAGTGAGCTGAGATTATCCGTAAAAATGAAAAATTGATCAGAGGGAAAGGGGGAATTCGCTCTAATGCAAAGTGTACCAATTCTGCGACGTATACGGAGCAAAGATTTTGAAGCTTTTCTTCGTTAAAAACACCAAATCCAGTGGAATAATGTGTTTTTTTGCCGTCGGTGTAAAACTTCCTGTTACATCTGATATGGCCAAACTTACTTGCAAACATTGATGGAATGTACTCCGAACGGTGTGGATCTGGTATTCCACGAGCTTCTTGCTTCATGGTCAGATCAAAAACTACAGTAGAACTAGAGAAGTCTTGGGAGTAAACGCGATTAGGAACATTCGAAGAAGGGCTCACCTCCAGAGTCATGTACCAAAAGTACAGTGACTTCAACTTAGTTTGAGGATTTCGTTCAATTACCAACTCACAGCGGATGAGAAACCAGAACGATAGCTCGACAAAACGATCTGATATAGGAAGAACTTCTGCTAATACCTCCAAACTCATTGTATGAGTTGAGTTCATGCAGCCTAACGCAAAACGAAGACAACGGTACTGGATTCGCTGCGGCTTCAGAATGTGATTTTTCGCGGCGGATTGAAAGCAGAAACTAGCGTACTCGAGAATCGACAGAATAGTTGTACGATACAGCTTTATCAGATCTTCCGGGAGGGCTCCTCACCATGTTTTGGTTATAGTACGCATGAAGTTTATTTGCTGCTGGCATTTCGGAAACAGATACGTAATGTGCTTTCCCCAGGTGCATTTAGAATCAAACCAGACCCCTAGGTATTTATAACACAAACTTTGAGTTATTTTTTACCCATGAGTTGAAGTGGTGTCTGTGCTGGATCACGCTTGTTATAAAAAACAACTCACTCAGTTTTCTCAAGGAAGAATTCGATTTCGCTTCACAGTCCAATTAGACAAATTGTCTAGTATATCCTGCAACGGTCCCTGCAGGTAGTTTGCCCATGGTCCTACAACTGAAACACCGGCGTCATCGCCAAACTGTCTTAGCGTGCAATTTTCCATGAGGCAGCTATCGATGTATTTGACATAAAAATTATATAATAGGGGCTTAAACAAGAGCCCTGGGGAGACCCTTGTAGCTAATTCATGAAGTTGTCGAAGGCACATGAGAAAAGCTCATATGTTTCTCAGGCAACATTGTACATATAGTTGTTGTTTAATAAAGGTGAAAGGCCACACCCGTGGAGTTTGTCTGAAAGAACGTCTACACAAGCTGAATCAAAAGCCTCCTGAATGTCCATGAAAACTGAACCCATTTGCTCATTTTGAGCATAGGCCAGCTGTATTTCTGTTGAAAGCAGGGCAAGGCAATCACTCGTGTCGACGAAGTGACGCCAATATCCACGTTTCTTGGCTTTGGTGAGGCTCTTAAACTTACGCTCAAGAGCAATGTGCCGCTCGTAGTTATCTCGCGAACCGCGCTTCCGGTATGCTTTAAACGCGACGGAAGACCTCAGTAGATTCGTCATCCCACCATGGAGAGGGCGAACGTCGGCGAATTGTTGATCCTGGTACCGGTCTGGGCTGCGCGTCGATCGCACATTTGAGGATTAACCCGGATAAAAACCGAAACTCTTCCAACGGAAGAGCTCGCCATCGATGATCGCTTCAGCGTATTTACCACAGTCGATGAGAGATTGACACGAGCCATTGGTGATTGAAATTTTTGAAAGGCAGGTGAACACTTTTCACGTGCAATCCAATGACAATGAATTCGAACAGGTTGAGAGGTCTAATTTGCTTCCAGGGAAGTGGAGCCACGCGCGTTACTTCCCCAGTATTCAAAATAGTCAAGTTGAAGTAGTCCATGAGGTTTAGTATCAATGCAGAACGGTTGTCGTTGTACAGTGACCCCCAGGCTGTACCGTGAGAATTCAAATCTCCTAAGATCAACCGTGGCTCTGGCATTGCGAGGCAAATAGTCGGAAGTTCCCTGCGGGATACTTCCGTATTCGGTGGGAGGATCGCAGCAAGCCGTGCTTTGAAGCGGACGTGTTTTGTTTTTGCTGCGTCGTTTTCGCGAAAAAAAACCGATAAAGAAAATCCGTAAATTAAATCAAATCAGTGAAATCATTGGGAAAGACATAGTGAATACAATCGACTGCCTCGCGAAAAGTGTGAATGTCGGTAGTATTTCCACATTTTTTGTTTATTTTGGGCTTCGTCCCCGCACCTGGAAGAAAAATTACATCACCTTAGTTTTGTTTATTAGTGGTAGTATTGTGACATCCGGACATAAATTATTAAGTTTGAGTGTTTGTCCGCTTTGTCGCGAGTGAATAGATGATTATAAGCAGTTCGATATAGAATCGCCTCATAGCGGGGGTTTTGAATATTGGCTGAGTATGGAGTGAAAAAAAGAAGACCAGTGCACGGCCATTTGCTTGTCAGAAGCAGAAACGTAGACAACGCGCATGCGCACGTGAAAGGCTGCCACGTAATTTCAGATCGCGAGTGTTAGTTAATGCTGTGGTTATGACCAGAGTCATACCTAAATATCAATCGTGTGTTGAACGGAACTAAAATCCGGTGTAAATGGATTTCGAGAACGAACCGATTGCTACACTGTTGCTAATTGTTGCGGATTACCCGGGTGGGCGCTTTCCATTTTACTGATTTTCCAATTTTCCGTTTTGCCTAAGAAGAATGGAAATTATTTTTCGAAAATACAGCTTACAATATTGACAGCCTTGGTCGCAAGAAGTCATAGACTAACAATTTCGAGGACTTAAACTTATTCCGATACATCTTTTGATTCGAACTTTTTCGGTTATTTGTTTTACCTTATATGGTTAATGTTGATCATAAGAATATAAATGAGCTTCGTATATCACGTTCATTCAAGAGGTCTTGAAACGGTTAATTGAATTGTGTGTTTTCAAAAGATTTATTGGCGAGTAATCAGTACTCTCAGTCATTAGGCGAGTAATTTGTACTCTCAGTACTGTACGCTAGCTCACTGCCGTGGGCTCTTCTGTTAATATACAGCACTGGTGCGTCCTCGCACAAGTGTACGCGACATTGATCGCAGGCGAGAGCACGTGGGCGAAGACAGATGAGTGCACGTGAGTGCGATCGTTTAAAAGAGAGAGTGATTCACTCACTCCAAGCAATCCCATCACAGGCGCTCACTTTCACTCTGTCTATTTATCACTGAATAAAAGAGCATTTTGCTCTATCTGCGGTGAGTTATGGTTGTATCCTTTGTGAAACATTAGTGCGAAATGCCATCTCTGCCAACCAGTGGTTTAAAACCTGGAGGAGAATTTTTTTTTGTATTGCCACCACTTCTTGAATTGTTCACAGAAGGGTGAGGAGCCTGTTCTAAAGTCAGCGCGTTTTGAGATGCTTGTTTACGGTGCCGTTGACAAGGGGAGGGTGGGTTATAAAACGTCGGTTTTTGGCGTGACATAATTAATGGACGTTCCCTAAGAGCGCTACCAATGGCTACCATATGTTAATTGTGGTTGGATACTTGATTAGCACTAAATTAAATTTGGGTCATACCACAATAGTCCTAAGTATTGAACGCAGTGGAAAAAGGCTTTAGAAGAATGAAAAAAAGAGGGCTTCAACGTTGCAACGAACGAGTTTGATGTTTCTCCCGCTCTACATACTTCAGGCATGCAGAGAGAGAGAGAGAGAGACTCAAAAACTGCTTACAGTGAAAAACAAGAGATTTCATTATAACTAAAGGGTGTACGGAATCAAACTGCGACACACACAAATATTCGGCAAAATTCGCCCGTTCAACCAATCATCTTCAAACTTTCCGGGAGTAAAATAAAACATGTTATGAATATTTTCCCATGTTTGTTTCATTCAATTTCAATTCCATATCCAAATGCACGAACCTTCTTCTTTACACTACTCATAAGGTCCATCCTGTGACCTCAGAAGAGGAAATATACGCTTTTGGAGGCATTCCTCTAGGTACACCTGCCCATAGACCATTCTAGTTGTCACGAATGGGGTGCTCCGCTTTCCACACGAGCAAATTGCTTGCCAAATCAAATCTTTTTTGACAAACTTTGACATCTCCTGCTTTCTAACGTCCTCAAGGTCATCGGATTTATGAAGAACAGTGAAAAACTGGAGCCCCGGAAGCTGCCGAAAGTCATCATCCATAACGAGGCAATGTGGTTTCGTCAACATCTGGGTATAGAGCTTCCGGGCACGTGTTTTACCTACCGTATTCTGCCGTTCATCGCGATTAGGCGCCTTTTAGACTTTGTACGCGTGCAACTTGCACAAAAGTTTTGGTTAGATTCAGCTTCTTTGCCACATTTCGAACTGAACTGTTGGGATTCCTCTTGAAAGCTTGAACTACCCGCTTGTGATCCTTAACACTATACGGAGATCCATTTTTGCCATTTTTTTTTCTTTCCGATCGATGGCTAACGTTCGTGGTACCGATTTAAAACACGAGACACCGTAAAATGTACCATTCCCACCTTCCTGCTGATGGCACGATGAGAAAGATCCGGATTTTCGAGGTACGTGCGCAACATTTCTTTGCTCCGGTGCTGTTCTTCCGACTTCATCTTTGCAACGATTGCACATCTGCCAGTGAAACTTACACAGCTTAAACACATTGAACTAATTCCACCCAAAATTCAATAGAAAATACCCAACGGGAGCCGGATTCTTCGACCCTGGTGAACAAATCTCAGTAGCGATGGGAAACTGTCCAACGGTGTTGCAAGCGGAGATTTTTGCTATCATGAAATGCTTTGACTTTTTTTTCTGAAGAGGAAATATAGATTTGAAAATATAGCGTTGAGTAATTATAAATGCACATCCAGGTTTGTCTGGGAATGCATTCTTTCACTGCAAACGATGTGCCAAGAGAACTTAGTAAATTTGTTGGTTTGTCACCACAAAGTATGTTCAATCGAAGAGGTTTATAATTCCAAATGTCACAATCAGTAAAAAGCACTTGGTGCTTTGTATTTATCAAACTACAGAGGCTTTTGCCATTGCTATTTTTGCATAATATTTAACATGACATTCATTAACCGTATCATATCAAATTCATAATATAGATTATTACATTTCAAATTCGTTACAATACTTACTCACCTATACTTTTTATTAAGTAACAAAAAGATTTTTAGTAATCTCCATTTAATTCCAACTACCTTTGCTTATCTTCGACAGATACGCGTATTTCGTCTACAATGTGCAGACTTCTTCAGTGTCTCGTACTAATAACTCGACTCGAGTCGAGTTATTAGTACGAGACACTGAAGAAGTCTGCACATTGTAGACGAAATACGCGTATCTGTCGAAGATAAGCAAAGGTAGTTGGAATTAAATGGAGATTACTAATTTTTCTTCTAAATTATAGTTACAAGTATTCCACTAAACAGCTCAAACCCTCTAGGATTCAAAAAAATTTTATTGCGATTTGGTTCCTGGTTGTAGTTGGTTGTGTTCGGTTTGACGTTTGGGCGTAAACAATGAAATGGACCCGACTAACTACCCGATTAAATGTGTGTGTGATAATGGTAGCGTTAGAAAAGTGTGCCATTATATTCTGGGACATTCTATAGTGAGTTGTATGGCTTTGTATCTATACTCGTTGCAGTTCAAAACCATACAACGCACCAGATGCGACACTATAGACTGAAAGCAGCATCGATTGGTGTGACTGGTCTTGTTCGGTTTCGAACTGCAATAAGTATATATTTACATACCACAATTTATGTGCTCTCAGGTATTGCTTGGTCATATAATCATGAGAAATCATCCTATCATAATTCATGGAACTCTTATTAGAACAGCATTGGATGCACGTCACATGCTGCACATATTCGCATCTAGTATGTATCGCTTCGATTGATTCACTTCGCTCAATCGAAGCGCTGTCGAATACAGCGAAACCATATTCATGCGAATGAGGAATCGCAGAAGATCTTGTTGCATTGTATTTCCTTCCCTAGGAGAGGTACAACATTTTGAATATTGCTTCCGAGTTGTTTTCAACCCGATCAACATCGCCTGGCCAGAAGAGGACTCGTGAATGACATTATTTGACAAGGATTTCTTTCAGGTTCTAATCGATTAGTAAATCCTACCCAGTGTCATAAATTGAATCACCATAATTTATTATGTTAATTACTCTAGAACGCTATAACTATTGTTTCATTATCGACGAAAAAGTTCTTTTTGAAAAAGAAAACTAATCTAGACGAGATTAATGTATGCCTTCGCGCTACTCAGTAAATAACGTGACCAACAATAACAACATTTCCTTCGCTAAAAGAATGTTATCTATCACTTAATATAAAACGTGCTCTATAAAGTTACTTAAACGCATTATGCAATTGCAATTTGCATTGAAACAATAACGATAATTTTGATTATTAAACTTCACAGTATAGTAGATTTTTCTTGCTGACACAACTTTGATTATGCTCGATTCAATTCTCGTACAACAATTTTACTGGTAATAGAACGTTGATTTCAACAAACATATAATAACGCGCAAGTCGTAATTGCTAAGCAAAGATTGAAACAAAAAGCAACATCAACTGATGGGATTACTACGTTAGTAGGATTGTTTCGTTTATCTCGTCATTGTAAGACAGGCTTTATTGTTAACATTAATCTAGCATAAGTCGCAGAGTAAAATTTAGATCTAACTAAAAGAGTTTGTCGCGAAAATAGAGTTCTAAGAAGAGCAAAGATATCACATAACGAAAGGAATTTTTAATGTTAGCTCCAATGTAAAGGGTTAGAGAAGTTCGATGAAAATACATGTAGTACGTTTCTTGGGAATGATAGAGATAAAAGAAAATTGTAGCAGTCTGGTAGGATTTACACTAATAACTTATTGAGTAGGTATTGTCAATGTTAAGATAAAATGGTTAACAAGTAAAGGGTAAGTGGATATAAAAGGACATTCACAACACTCGACGCCATGTTCGTTGGTACAATACAGTCTGAATAAGTCGGTTAAGTGTAGGTGGATTGAGAATTTTGCTAGTGAATAAAATATGTAGGTATACCATGGCGGATCACAACTGTTTCAACAGACGAGTCTTATTCTGATGAGTACTGCGGATAGTTACATTTCATAATTGTTTAAATTACGTGCAATCATTTCCTGTATGAGAATTGTTTTAAGATTCATTGTATCCTTTTGCTGATTGTTTACTATAATAATGCAACATCAATGACACCCAAGTTTGAGCTTTTATTTTGCTTTGTTTGACCAGCACAATTTCGAACGGTGTAATATAACTTATCTTTTTTTTAGTGAATATATTACTGATCACAATACATGAATCAACATGCCATGCTCGTAGATTTTCTACCTAGATGATAACAATTAATAATCTTTCGAACGTACCTACTATACATAAACTTTATACAGAATATTGTAGCCGACTTGGATTATTTAGGCATTTCACTTCATCTATTGTAGATTTTCCGATGTTGAACATCAAATTTGCGGATAGAACTGGTACGAGGTTGATGTCGTGGGATTCAGTAGTGCGTGGCGCTGACGTTGTTTGCGTTGCTCGGTCATCTGAAAAAGAAGTTGGAACGAATGATCAATGGGGCACTTAGGCATTGTAAAAGTTGTACTGGTGTCATTCCCCGAATCCAGAATCGTGTTATGGGCAGAACGGACATTGGAATGTCATCGGGGTTTATCCAATCCAGCCGTTCAAAGTTGGAGCCGTTTCGAAAAGGAGCGACAGAATGGTTCAACAGTTGGATAGCGGTTATTGTTTGGACGATGCAATTTACGCCATCAGAGGTGTCAAACAGCTTCAAATACTGGCTTTCTACTCGAGAGCAAAATGATGAATATTTCGAGATAAAGGAGGCATCAGGGATAAAATAATACCTTGTTTGGCTAGCAATATGCTTCAGTGGCTGTCAATGGACTCTGCAAAACCAGAATTGTTCCAGTCAATCGCTTTGTCTTTTAGGATAGTTATGTTGTAGCATCAGAGGTCATCAATGCAATCGTTAAATAGAAGCTTAAATTAATATAATACCCTATCCAAGATGTCAGCACGAGCTTTGTATAATGACTCAGTGCCGTCTAAGTTGATAGCCCCCAGTGCTAAAGTCATCTCCAGGCCGCAGTAGCGTGATTTCAAAAACCAAACAATAATTATTAGGGACGACATTCAGGCCAGAACTGGCAAATATCACGGCCGTCGTGAGACAATAAAATAAACAGGCCATCTCCAAGGGGTGAGTCGCTTAGAACAGTGTCCAGGTAGTAGACAATCTTACACCATAACGGAACATGTGTGGCAATCTGAGGCACACTTTTGACATTTATGCTTTTCTATGATATATCCTAGCAGACCTGGAAAACTGACGTTGTTAGTTTTTGTGGTGTTGTTTTGATCTCGAGTGGAACAATGAAGAAGCCTACACATTGTAGACGAAATACGCGTATCTGTCAAGATAAGCAAAGGTAGTTGAAATTAAATGGACAATACTAATTTTCTTCTCATTTCTAGCTACTGTTACCGAAATAAACTACATGGAAAGGTTTAATCTACTGTTTTAAATTGTGTTTCTTAAGCGGGTCCTGTGCGTCGTATTTCTGAGGGCCTGTTCATAAACCACGTACATGTTTGGAAATCTCCACGTCCATTTTCGGCAGAAAGTGAATGTCTTAGACTTTTTGGGCATTGAAAGAAGTTTAAGGCGTCGTTCTCAGTGGACCGAGTTTCATCATGTCAACCGAAACAAACTGGGTGTTACTGCAACTACGTATAAAACTGCAAATGAAATTGCTAGCGACGTAGGTTACAATGCCGAGCACTACGTCTACATCACATCTCGAGATGTGTAGATAGATGGTGTGATTTCTGCAGCGAGCCTGACGTGTGAAGACATTATGGAAGGTATGGAGCGATTTCTAAATTCTGCTTGAAACCGAATCTTTGCATGCTGCATCAATCTGGAACCGAATTTCTTTGCATGCTGCTGCATCAATGGTAGTTGGAAGAATGGTGTATTCACAGTCGGACTTGCTACAAGTGACCTTCGCCGGATTAGGTCTCCCAAAATTTGATGAAATTGATAATGTTTTCTTTCCAGTTTGCCTTTTTGTACCAAGGATATTTATGTGTACCAAGTGCAAACAGTTGGGTCATACGGCTATTTTTTGCGACAACAAGCCCCGTTGTGGCAAATGCGGCCAAAGGCATCTAGAGGATGCTTGCCAACAAGAAGCAACAAAGTGCACTGTGGCAAAGAGCCTCCTCGAGAAGAGTTTGAGATCAAATTGAAAACTCAACATGATGTTATGAAATTGCCGATCATGATTACTCAGGTTGCTATCGTTTTGGTCGTTTTAACGGTTAAAAGATCAAAATTGATAGCAAAAAATTATTCATGTGACATCAAATTTAAAACTGATCCTGCTATCATTGAGAGTATTCTAGTTGATAATCTGCAAGGCAATGAAAACAAAGCGACCTTTCTCAAAGAAAAGTGCACGCAAGAGTACAGATTAAATGTGATATTGAATTTGACAATTGTGAAGTGAAATCAAATTTTGATATTATTTTGATGTTGATATCAAAATACCCTGGGCTCTGGCAATACCTTGAGGTAAATTAACTTCAACTACCAGGTCCCAGGGCTGGTCTGGTTCTTTACCATTTTGGAAAGAAGCACACTAGTGTTGCCAGATCAGTGGTAATGCAGCCCAAAAATGCTTCTGAAAATCCACCAGTATTTCCTATCGACAAACATTCTTATACTTAGATGGTGATCGCTGGTCAAGTACAGGATTTGCGAATAGTTGGAATGTTGCACTTGATCATATAAACGCAGTTGAAAAATCTGAGTTTATTATCACAACCTATCGCACTTTTGGAAAGCATTATCATATAGGGGAAACTGCTCCATTATTCATCTCATGATCCATAATTTTCGGAATTATAGGAGTTTGATGTATGAATCAATTTATTCCTTTTGTTATTAAGTTACTTTCAACTTCAAAAAATAAATAACATTAAATTTCAATAAAAAATTAGAAATCCGATGGTTACGTGTCGATCTTTCGTTTTCAAGTTGCGCGAGTTGCTAAGGGATGAGATGAAATGGAAATGGTAACCCAAGATACTATGCTTGTATCAAAGCTTTCTACCGACATGCGATTTTGTTTACTTCATTCTAGATATTTCGCAATTGACGATATACTACGTCATCAAGAGGAAGTCCTGTTGAAGAATTTCAAATAAATTTCAAGACAAAGCCGCCGAAAGTGAATGAAAAATCCTGTCTGGTTCTAACAAAACATTCTTTCTCAACATATCAAAAGCTTCTAAGGTGCGCATCGACAAAGAACGATTTACCTTGTTATCAAAAAGAAGTTTTGCTGAAGAACAAATTTCAAGACAACCTCGCGAAACAAGAAGCAAAATCTCATCTTGAAACGAGAGAGCAAGCTCTGAATTATAGTAATATCAAACAAAACAGGTATTTTGGAAGATATCGGAGGCAATTAGTCACAAGGTAATAGATTATATTTGCAAATGACTGATGTATACTCTTCTCCCTACAGCCTTATACACCAACAATTATCCCCATCTCCCCAATCCTGTGGGTAGTGATGCAATGTTATTGTACACTTCTAGTGTGTACTTATAGTGTATCCCGTAAAATTCAAATCCCCTATGGGAAGAAACGTTGCGTAGCCCATGCAACTATCCCCTGATGTATTCTGTAAGGTTTGAGTTCTTGTACTCAAACTGGTGACCTGGCGCCTCGCCCCCTTATACGTCAATAAAATAAAAAAAAATAAAAAAAAAATGATGTTGATATCAAAATAAGGTTTCGAATTGCTATCATCATGATGTTAGACTTTACTCGGGTCTCCACACATTTAGATTTTTTACAGAAATCTGTAAAGTTTTACCGAATTCTTAACAGCTGAACGTTCGGTAATCCGATTTTACGAATTTCGGTGAAATTTAACAGTTATCTGTAAAAAAAATTACCGTTAAATCGGACTACCGAACGTTCAGCTGTTAAAAATTTGGTAACACTTTACAGATTTCTGTAAATAAATCTGAGTGTGCACGATTTGCAAAACTGCCCTGAGTACAAGAAGCACGCTGGTAATGTGAAGCGTTCCGTAACAGAACGCTCCAAACAGACGTAGCAGAAATGATAAAATCGCAAAACATAGCGTCTGCATCATCTATATCAGCCGCTCAAAATGAAAATCCTTTTTCGATTTCATCTTCCGATGAACTGGACTCTGGCGTAGCTGAAAGAGTGGATTTCCGGAGGTACACGCCCCGGTAAAAGGAAGCCCATTAGTTCCCCGGTTGTGCGCAGGAAACAAATAAGACCTATTCTCAAAAGCTTGCCAAAAATGGAGGTAGCGGGGGTCAATTTAAAAAACCGAATAAACCGGTAATATCTTATGCATCCGTTCCTTGCTGTAGCTATACCACCCCGCCACTACAAAATAACAGTAGCCGTAAGAGGTTGCCAAAACCAAAAACTACGTCTTCTCGCAATTCTAAGAATATTCCGTCCAGGCGAGGTAAGATTAATTTTGGGGAGATTGTGGATAACATTTTGAATGCTCTGGGTCTTTCGGATGCTTCCCCGCTTCGAGGGCTAATTGGCCTGCTTATTCCTATAGTTGGAAACTACTTCAAGCAATTAACTGTATCATGGCCCCTCATTGGTGAATTCATATCTTTCGATGAATAATTCGTCGAGCGAGGATCAAGATATCATCACCGTATTACAATGGAACTGTCGTAGTCTAATACCTAAATTAGACTCGTTCAAGTATTTGATGTACAATTCTGATTGTAATATATTTGCTCTCTGTGAAACATGGCTGTCTTCTCTGAAGATAAATTAAACTTCCACGATTTTAACATTATTCGCCTGGACCGAGATGATTCAGTGGCGTACTTTTGGGGATCAGAAATTGCTACCCCTTCTATAAAATCTCGCTCCTAATTATCTCAGGCATTGAAATGGCACTTGCCTAATAAATGTAAAGAATAAAGATACTTGCATAGCTTCTGTCTAGTTCCCTCCAAGGACATCATTAAACCGCCGTCATCTTTGGAGTTCAGTAACATAACTTCCATCTCCAGTTCTTATTCTTAGTAATCTGAGCTCCCACGGTACTGCTTGGGGCCAACAATACGATGACAACAGAGCGGGTATTTTCTAAGACTTATGCGACGATTTCAACTTTACCATCTTGAACACTGGCCAAGCGACACGAATAGCAAAACCTCCTGCCAGGGAGAGTCGACTTGACATATCTTTGTGCTCTAATTCACTATTACTAGATTGTCTGTGGAAGGTAATTAATGATCCCCATGGTAGTGATCACCTACCAATTATTATCTCAATCAAAAATGGTTGTCAAAAAACATTCCAGTCAATGATGTAGAAGGAGATGTTCGCTCATCACCATGCGGCACCAAGAGTGAACAACAATGTTTTTGGCCAGAATGAAAGATGTGAAGAGAAAGTGTTGAAAGGTCCGTCAGAGTGCGGCAGGTAGGAAAATTAAGAGGTGTTTTTGAAAATTGAGCGAAAGGGCATGTATCCAATGGTACTCGAACCATGGACGTCAATCTTTGCCTAACATCCCACTGCGGGGTAGGTTGTAGCGACGGAACAAGTCCGCCACTTCAACAGGCAGGTCCGTTTGCTCTTAGAGTTTGTTTTATGTGAACGTTTGTACCATATTGTGACGCAAATTTTTGTTAAAAATATCGAACGAAATACTAATTTTAAATTAAATTAAACAAAAAATAGGTAATCAAAGAACCCCAAGTCAACTCATTTGGCAAGCTTTAAAAAAAACTTACTAAACTCTTACCTTATTTTCCAGTTCCATAATCTGAGCAGTCAATTCCCGCACGGCAATGTGATTTGTTTCTAGTAGATTTTTAAGACTCCTAAGCTCTATCTGTTCTCCGTCACCATCTACAGCCGCCAACGACATGGCACGCAACCGAGGGAACCAATCTTGAATGTTTGCCTAGAATGAAACATATTTTATACATGTCGCCAGCTATTAAAGTAGACAACTAACCTTCACCATCGCATGCACGTAACTTTCCGGACCGGTGAACTCCGTCGGATCCTTCACTTTGACCAGCACAATGAAGTACAGATAGTGCCACATGTTGTGCTCGTTCTTGATGTGCTCCTCGAAGCTTACCGTTTTGTTATCAAACGCTGACCGATTCAACCCACAAACGAAGCAGGTATTCTTCAGAATCAGTTCCTTCTGCTGCTTCTCGCTTCTCAGATCGGCGAACGTATCGATGATGACACCGAAAATCAAGTTCAACACAATAATGATGACGATGAAGAAGAACAGCAAATCGTAGATTACACGCGGAACGAAAAGGGTCTCCTTGCGACTAGGCGCCCGAAGAATGTCACCGATGCCACCGCCGTTCCGAAGACCCTGGTTGAGCGTAGTAATGATACACATGACCATGGAATCGCAGCCCCGTTCTTTCATTTCATCCCCGCCGCCATTCGCATCGTCAGGCTCAGGTCGTGTGCAGTACGCTTCAGTGCCTTGAAGACTGTCCGGAAGCATATGACTACTTCGAGACTCCGAAGCAATGCAAGCTGTGGGATCTGATTCAGGAGCGACGAACTCTTCGTCCACCGGAACTAGGAAATCGTCCCGGAAGAACATGTACCCGATGATGGAGAACATGTACACCAGTATGAGAGCGAGAACTGCCGTCAGAATGATAGAGCGACCGTTGCGGGTGACAGAACGTATCACGTTTAGCAAGGTTTCCTCGCGGTAGACTACGTCAAAGAGCTGTGGGAGGGGGTGATTTGAGAAGCGATGTTAATGATATGTTTGGACGTTGGTTACTCACCAGAATCGAGAAGAAGAAAGGATGCAGCAGCACACCGAAGACGCAGAACGACAAATATCCAAAGTGATAGAGCAACTCGGCATCTGTGATAATCGACAGCAGATGTTTCTCCAGCGTACCGTAATTGCCCATCAGACTGATGATGTGAACCCCTTCATAATGACTGTTACACATCCCAGCAGCCAAACGGTTGGTTCCGGTCCACAGGAGAATATCAGCCGTAGTATGAGAGCCACAACGAACGTTCGTATGCCAGATTGTCTCGGAAGGGTGATCACGATGGCCAGCGATACGAGCGTAACAATCCAGATGAGCGACGATAGGTGGAAACTTAACTCTGAAAACAAAAGTTGCCGTTAGGGTTCTCGGTGTTAATTTTGAGATCAAACTTACCAGGTACACTGTTCTCGAAGGGATAGAAGAATGCCACAATCAAATTCATCAGCACGGCCAGATTGAACAGAATGTTGCTCCACAGAGACATATAGCTGCTGACCCAGAACAGCGCCGGTTGTCCACGTAGTTTCTTCTGCCACTTCATTTCATTGAACATGGCTTCGTGGCGGTCGAAGAAGTCGGCGACCTTACTACCCTGATCATCCCGCTCAGCAGTGTTCAGCACTCGCACCTTCGTATCCTTTGTCAGATACTCGCAAATCTCCGGAATAGGGAATACAATCTGCTCCAAGGTGCGATCGTGTCGTACGATTTCGATCTGTGCCGTGTGGGTCTGGTAGAACAGTAAGGCTTGGTTCATTTTCGTATTGGCTTTGCTGGTGCTAGCCGGAAGCGGGGCGGTATGGTGATGCCACTTCGATTTTCGTTATTAGCGGCGGTGGTAGCACTGTAAGTGTCGATCTTAAGAAGATTAGCCAGCTCTTTGTTATGCTGAGCGAGTTGATGGCATAGGATGTATATGTTGTGGCCGACTTCCTTCGGAGAAACTCCAACGTCGTCGTCGTCATTCTGATCATCGGCCAGATCATGTTTCATGCTGTAGTTATCATCCGTATTTCCATCTCCTTGATTCAGTAGGAGGAGAATGTTTTCGTCCTGATGGTAAGCTCTGCAAGCGACATCCACCAGCTGCTTAGGATTCATGTTGGCTAAGATTCGCTCCGCGTTCTCACTGTCACCTCGAGACTCCATAATTGCCAATAGTAGTTTGGAAGCATTGTTTTTAAGCTCCAAAACGAGATCCATTCTGTTCTTGCCCAAGGGATTGATGTCATTTAAAATTAGTGCCGTTATAATATCCAATCCGTTTGACTCGTGCGTGGCTATGCAGTTCTGATTGTCATGGCAAGGTCCCTGGCAGTACTCCGTGAGCGTTTCCAGCGTTTGGTTGATCAGAGACACGTTGTTCTCGTTGATGTAGAGACCCAGCAGACCGAGGCCTCCCGTAGTCGAGCCACAGATGCAATCGAGGAACATGAGAGTTTCCGAGACCAAATTGTAGTTGGTTTTATTGTTTTGGTTGCGCAATAGGTTCTGAAGCTCTGGGTTGTGATTTTCACAGAGAAGTTGCAAGAATCGGAGGATTGGCTGCATGACGAGGACTTTGTTGGATAATTTATTGTTTTCATCTTTGTCCTTGTGTTTCTCTAGTTTTTCAGCCAGGATGTCTTCCAGGGCTGAAGTTCCTATGCTCATCAATGCGGTGTCATCGCCATTTTCAGAATTCGTTCCATCCGAAGCTGCTGCCAGGTTTCTAGCATTGATGAATGACTGTTGCGTGACCAACGCAGCATTTTGCAGCTCTTCTTTGAATTCATCCGTAATGACAATGCCGTTCACCTTGTTGACGTTCTTCCTCTGAATCTTATCGAAGTCCTTTCCATCTGATTTACTCTCATTAACCTTGCTGGCAGCCATATCCGACGTGTTCACGGTGACCGTCGACTTGATCTCCTGTTGTGAATCCTTCATCTTATCGAAAAATACCTTAAAGAACGACTGGCTCAAATCGTTACTCAAAAACTTGTTATACATCCCCTTTTGAATTATTGGGTTTCCACCCTCCAATAGTGCTATTCCTAGTTCGATCGCCTCCACAAATATCGAAGGCGAATTGATCGATTTTATCACCAATTCGATCACCAGATCGCTCGCTCCCTCCTTGTCCAGATCATTCTGAACCTCATGTAACGTTCTTCCGGCCCGGATCAGATACTTCGCTCCCGGTCCGTGGGAAATCGTAGCCAACGGAAGTCCTGCCGGTCCAGCGTGTTGCTCAACTCCTTTCAATGCTTCTCCGGCCAGGACAGGTAACGCAGGTTGAACAAACTCGTGTCCAAAATACCTCTTCAGCAGGATTGTGCGCAAATGATCCCCTTTGTCCCCGTAATCGCAATCGATCGTCATCATTTCTTTCAGTGTTTTCAGAATCTTCACACAGAGCTTCTCTTCTTTCTCTTCCAGCAACTTCTCCGTGTGTTTGATCAAGTGTCGGATGAAATCTCCACTTTCACACTTTTTCCTCGATTCGGTATTGATAGGAAACAGCAGCTCCGACTTGTACAGGATATCGACCAACAGTGACTGTTCGGCTTCCACCAGTGGTTTGAGCTTGTCCTCCAAGAGCGAAACAATGTCCTGCAGGCCCTCGATTATGCTCCGATCCATTCGCATAATCTGCGACTGAGACCGTTCCATCTTGGTCTGCTTGGTCACCAGAAGCCACTTGCTGGTCTGCCGCGATAGCAGTGCAGTCTTGTTGAACATTTTAACCACCTGATTCTCCAGGTCAATCGGAATCGCGATACCGCGCGGTTTGGCCTTCTCCGACAGCGTACGGATGCAGTTTTCCACGTTGAATCGTTGCGACGGCGATAGCCATTTGCATAGGGTCAGCTTGAAGGATGACTGCAGGATTTTCACAAAGATCAGTTGCCGTTTCTGGAATGAGTGAGGTGAGAAGGGGTTAGGATTTTGATCGGAACAAAGTGCGATTGTAATTATTCGTTTGAGCGATATAAGCTTTACTGCGCCAAAGTTTAACTACAAATAGGTCTACTAAATTTGTTTTTATTTTCAATCTTTGTCCTATATACTAAATTACATTGTAAAGAGGTTTAGCCCAGTGGGCTCTTCAGCTTTGTTTTAAGTGTTTGATGTTTTTTATGTTTTAATTAATTTACAGCTCAGCCCTTGGGGCATTGTTTGTTGAAATTTGATAACCTACATAATCTACAAATACAAGTACAATTTGAAAATCCTAGGTGTGGGGAACCAGATTCCGGATGATCTGGTGATCCGATGTCAGGCAGCGTGCCCTGTACCGATTGATAGACTCACTAAAGCGATCGTCGAGCATTTTTATCTCGGCCAGACGGTGGACCTCAGATGTTCTTGTCCTCGGAGGGGTGTTCAGGATCATCCTGAGGAACTTATTTTGAACACGCTGAAGCTTCAGGTGATGTGTTTTTGCGCAACTCTCCCGGATTGGCATGCCGTACTCGATGACTGGAAGCATGATTTGCTTGTAGACAGCAAGCTTGTTTTTCAGGGATAATGTAGACCTTCGGTTGATCAATGGATACAGTAGCTTCAACAGAACGTTATACTTTGTGACAGTTTTGTCAATCTGCTCCCTGAAAATAAGCTATTTATGGTAACACCAAGATAGACAGCTGATTTGGCCCATTCCACCGTTGTGTTGTTTAGATTTATTTTACAATCCTCAGGCGGAACAAGTTTGGTGAAGTATTCAGGCAGAACATTCAGGCTTCGTTGCAGTTTCGCGGTAAGCGCTCTTGTTACCCACCATTGTGGACGACTACGGCATCGTCGGCGAACAACGACAGAGATTCATTTTCAGGGAGCGGGCGTATATCCGAGGTGAATATGCTGAACAGAAGTGGACCTGCGCCTTGCAACGAAACACGGAATGTCCTGTCCGACAAATAATTATCTTCACCAGGAAGATGGGAAGATAGTATCGTTTTAGCTTAAACAACAGGCCATCGTGCCACACGTTATCGAAGGCCTTCTCGATTCAAAAAGTGCCATGGCAGATGATTTCGCAACAGACTTGTTCTGCTTGAGGATGTTGGTTACACCGTTGAGCAACCACGTCGCAATCCGAACTGCTCGTCGAGCAAGATCTTCAGCTCGTCGGCTGACGAGAGAAACCGACGGAGGATCGCTTTCTCAAACAGTTTTGATACTCCTGAGAGAAGGCTGATGGGCCTATAGCTCTTGGAACATGGAGGATCTTTCCCAGGTTTCTGGATGGGGATGACTTTGGCTGACTTCCAACACGAGGGAAAGTAGCCAAGTCGGAGGAATTGCTGGAAGACCATGGCCAGATGGTTATAGAACTGGGGTTCAAGATGTTATCGAAACCTGGGGCCTTCATGTTCTTTGAGCCTTTAATATAAGTCAACAATTCGTTAGCTGAGATCTCCAACTTCTCAGTGAAGTCGTTGGGACTTATATTGATGTTAGTAATAAGTGCGCTAACGACAGCTTCTTGTGGACTGATGATGTTTTGTCCGAGATTGTGGGAACTGACGAAGTGTTGACTTGTGTCAGCAGCCTTTTCTGCAGGAGTTATCAAGCGATCGTTAGAGCCATTGCTGTCTAGTGGGATCAACGGTGGTATGGGCCTTTGCTTAGTTTTTCAAAATTTTGTCAACTTCCAGAACGGTTTTGCACAATCTGGGAGAGAGCGGATCTTGTCGGCAAAACTGTTATTCTTAAGGTCCAACATTCTGGCCTTTATAATTTTCGTCTCTCGATTACAGTAACTTTTTAGCGTAGGCAAACCAGCTCGCTGGTATTGCCTTCGGATGGCGTTTCGCAGCTGTATTAAATCTTTAGTGGGTTTATCAATGGGTACAGAGTTGCTCACCTGATCAATCAGCGGTACATGTTGCTCCCGGGCCTGGGAGATCGCTTGCTCGATGCTCATCAGTTGCCGATCGATGTCATCGGTTGACTCGAGGTGCACGTTGAAATCGACGATGTCGTCGACATGTTGTCGGAACCTTTCCCCTCTCGCACGATGGTAGTTCCGTCTGGTGATCCGATGCCGGCTGACCGAGGATCCAACTTCGGTCACCACTGGATAGTAGTTCGAGCTGAGCTCCTGGTGTACTACCGGCTGGGCGATGTTGTTCCCCATGTTAGTGAGGAAGATGTCGATTGTCGAATGGACCCCGGATCTGCTCAACCGGGTGGGAGTATCCGGGCCCAGGACGGTGTAATGGCCCTCTTCAAGGTCTTCATGCAGAATTATTCCATTCCTGTTGCGCCGGATATTCCTCCAAGTTTCGTGTTTCGCATTTAGGTCACCGGCGAAGATAAACTGTCCTTGTCTGCGAGTTAGTTTTCGGATGGCTTTACTTAGCACCGTTGTTGATCCATTGGCGGTGCTTGCTTGCTTTGGACAATAGGCCGCAATGATGCTGATAGTGCCGACGAGAGATTCGACCTAAACTCCGATGGTTTCGATTGACTGCGGCTGAAGACTCGGAAGCAAATGGTAGTTGATGTTATAGTGCAGGGCGATCGCAACTCCTCCTCCACTAGAGTCGCTACGATCAAGTCGCACAATACGGTATACGGGGATGAAAACGCTGAGTTCCGGCTTGAGATGTGTCTCGGTGACGATGGAGATGTCAATGGCCTTCCTGTTACAGGGTGACCACACAATCTTAATTTAAAAATTCCCGCATATTTCCCGAATTTTTCCCGCATTTTTGCGTTATTTTCCAGACTGGGAGGATGAGTTAATATTTACTGAATTAATAAATATTTTTGAAGTTTATAAGGTTTTTTTTTCAAACAGTAGCCGCGGACTTCTTGCGTATTGCATAATCCTTTTTGGTCTTTCATATTGCTATCGATAACACTTAGCTTTATATAAGTCATTGATCTTTCAAGTTTCTAGAAGCATAAACATCGATGAAAAACTTGTAAAGCGATCGAGATTTTCGAGTACAACGTGCGTTGCGTGTATATTGCATCAAGCACTTAGTGTTCTCAATGTTGTTGACAGTTTGTAGACAAATCTCTGAGCTCCCAAGGTTTTTGTCCAGTTTGGTTCACCACCTTTCCATTTTGTGAAAATCCGCATTTTTGAGCGACAGCTAATTTTCAACATATGAAGTCAAATTTGACAGCTCCTTTTTGGTATGACCGATCAGTGCTAGCCAAAATTTGTCCTAACGATGTTCTTTTCTCTGGAATCCTGCTGCCCAAATTCTTCTTTTACTTTGTGAGCAACTGCAGCACTCAGATATTCATTATCTAAGAACGTTTCCAGACACAGACCTAGAAGCTTAAAAAACCACAGTAAAAATATCATAAGTCGTTGCGGAATGCCAAAAAGTCTTTGTCGGAGATTTAAGCAAATTCTGTCGCTTTCTTAATTGCCAGTTCAGAGGCAAAACAAATCCACATTAATGGCTAAAAGAAGATTCTATTTCAATTAACGATTCAGCTTTGACTGTCCGTCTCTCAAATTTAACAATTTTCTTCATAACGGCTCTAACAAGTCCCGTCAAATCGTCGAAAAGAAACGAATTCATAGGAGATGCATTCTGGGAAACGACTCGACCATTGCTGCAGACGTGAAGATAAAAGTCAGTTTTGATCCCAGCATCTTACACTTTTGGTCGGAACAGCTTTCTTCCACAAATCTTCTCGAATAAAGCAACATTTGTAGTGCTCTTATATCACCTTGTGTCCTCGAGCTTCAACAAGTTCCCTGAACTCCTAAGATGTTCTGTATACTTCTAGCAAGTTTCATGGAATTCTGAAAAGTTTTTTGAACCACTAGGAAGATTCGCAAAACTTTTGAAAAGCTTCACGAATTTCTGGACAGTTCTCTGAATTTATGGGAAGTTCTCTAATTTTCTGGAAAGTTCCTGGAACTTTTGGGAAGTTCCCTGAAATTCTCGGAAGTTCCCTGAACATCTTGAGTAATTCTATGAACTTCTGAGAAATACCCAAACAAATCTGATAAGTTTTCTGAACTTCTGGGAAACTCTCTAAATTTATGAAAAATTCCTGAATTTATAAGAAACAATTTGAATTTCAAGGAAGTTGCCTGAGCTTCTAGAACGAAGCCTTAACTTCTAGGAAGTTCTCTGAATTTCTGGAAATTTCCCTGAATTTTTGGGATGTTCCCTTAACATTAGGCAGAATAGCAAAACCTCGGGGAGCTTTCCTGATTTTCTAAGAAGTATACAGAGTGTACCTTTGTAACGGACTCAGGTCAACATTTCCAGCTGCATCGTAATAGCTGGAGAATGTCATCAGTTGACTCTAGTTGTCGCATTATGTCCAGGAACATCTCCCTTGGTATGTTGAAACGACGCAGAAAGTGCTTCTTGTCATAGATTGACGTGTCGCTAAAGTAGTCCTGGAATAGCTTCTAATGACCGAAACGGAAATCACGGTCGACGTGACCCTCTCGGTTTCGACGCATGTTTTTTCGCTGCCAAATTACAAATCAGCATTATCTAATATCGTTTAAATGAGATGCATGCATTTACACACTCACCTTCAGCCAAACGAAAGAGCAAGTATTCTCGTCGTCTGCTGACGCCGCACTAAAAATTATTTGGTCAAACCAATCCATGGAATCTTCTGATCTCTGGATGTTGAATGATTGACAGGATGATAGGTGTTGGTGGGTTTAATAACAAGAAAAACAACACCGGTACGCAAAGTTGGCCTATTTTAGCTGGTTCTATTCCAGTATGCTGACGCAAATCAAGTATAAAGTTGTTCCAAAAATAAACCACCGCTGAAGATGCCCTAAGCGGTATGTTTTGAACAGGCTGAACAAAACCAGCAGAAAAAGATCCAAATGCAAATCTGTTTGTCCTTGAAGAAATTGTGTACGACGTGCATGCCGCAACTAACGATGTTGAAGACTTCAAACCCAGGACTGGGTCGCAGATCCCTGATTTCCCCAGTCAATTATTTGAACGCCTTCCAGTTGACAACTGGGCCGTCCATATTATAGCAATGAGCTATCTTCTTTAGCAATGCTGGATTTGCAGAAAAACACTGTTTCATTCCGTAAATGAGATCGTTGGGCCGAGTAGTCGAGAAAAACGCTACTCAAATCATTTGAAAAAGGTGTGAGTATGGTTTCTTCCATATGACAAAAATTCCCGATGGCTTTTGAAATTCCCGACTTTTCCCCGCATATTTCCCGATGATTTTGGGTTCCCGCATTTTTCCCGCATTTCCCGATTTTCCCGAGTAAAGGGTGATACGGTCAAAATTTGGTCAAGGGAAAACGCGTGTAAATCGGTGAAATCGTTTATTTAAAAAATCAAATTAAATTTCTTTTTCAAGTTCAATTAGTATAAAATTCAGGAAAAATATTCAGTTAGGCTTCCGCTTTTCCAAATCCGAATTGCCGGGCCTTACGCTTGACCCCTGCCATCAGATTTTGTACAGCCACTTTGTCCACCTTCTTCGCCGCAGAAAGCCAGTTTGCCTTGAACTGCTGCTCGTCCTTAGCAGTTTTTTTGGTCTTCTTTAGGTTCCGCTTGACAATAGCCCAGTATTTCTCAATTGGGCGGAGCTCTGGCGTGTTGGGAGGGTTCTTGTCCTTGGGAACCACCTGCACGTTGTTGGCGGCGTACCACTCCATGGCCTTTTTACCGTAATGGCAAGATGCCAAATCCGGCCAAAACAATACGGAACAACCGTGTTTCTTCAGGAAAGGCAGCAGACGTTTATTCAAACACTCTTTCACGTAAATTTCTTGGTTGACAGTCCCGGAAGCTATGAAAATGCTGCTTTTCAAGCCACAGGTACATGATGGCTTGCCAAAACAGATATTTCTTTGCGAACTTTGACAGTTTCGTGTGCTTGAAAATATCTGCTACCTTTCCCCTTCCTTTTGCCGTATAAAACTCCTGTCCCGGAAGCTGCTTGTAGTCGGCTTTGACGTAGGTTTCGTCGTCCATTACCACGCAGTCAAACTTCGTCAGCATCGTCGTGTACAGCCTCCGGGATCGCGCTTTGGCCGTCGTATTATGTTTATCATCGCGATTTGGAGTCACTACCTTCTTGTAAGTCGATAGTCCGGCTCGTTTGTTGGCTCGATGCACGGTTGTAGACGATACACCCAGCTTATTTGCGGCATCTCGGAGAGATAGGTTAGGGTTTCGCTTGAAACTACCGGCAACTCTCTTTGTCGTCTTAGCGGCTTCCGGTTTTCGATTTCTCCCCGATCCAGACTTCCTGGCTGTCGACAAACGTTCCCCAAACACTTCAATTACATTTGTAACGGTTGATTTGGCAACTTTTAGCGATTTTGCCAACTTTGCGTGCGAGCAGCTCGGATCTTCGCGATGCGCGAGCAAAATTTTGATACGCTGCTCTTCTTGCTTGGACGGCATTTTGACAACTGAAGAGTGAATTCCAAAATCAAAATAGGAGCAACATTCTACACACACACACCTTCAAAATGAGGGGTGTTCAGGTTTTTTAAATGCAAAATTGAAAGAAATACGTCAAGTTGATATTGACCAAATTTTGACCGTATCGCCCTTTATGTAACCACCCTGCTTTTAAGGAAGTCAACGAGCTTAATTGTTTTGTTCCGGATGGAACAAGCATTCCAATTGAGGATGCTGATGGTGCGATAACGGTCCATGCTTGCATAGGAACTTCATCGGCACGGATGTGGCGGCTTTGAGCTGTTCCTCCTTCGAGCGGCAGGAACGTAGTTGGCGGAAGAGTTCTTGAACGAACCCGACCAGTTGCTCCGAGTCGTAGAGCTGTCCATCGACGGGTGGTAGCGTGGAGGTACTGCAACTCGGATTGCCCCAGCCTGAAGGACGAGCCGGGTTGCGAGCGGCGGCGGCAGCAGTGAATCGTTGCTGAACGGATGTTGATGGGTGGTTTGTATGGCGATGGTTCAATGGAACTGGTGGCAGATTCAGCACTTGGTACCGGAACGTCGGAAAGTTCTCCTCGTCCATTCGAGGTGGCGGGCGGCGTCGACCAGATCGAGACTTCGTGGACGCCTGCTTGCGAATGGCCAAATACTCCATCTGCTCCGCGGATGGCCAAATACTGGGACAGGCTCGGTTGATGCCTTCGTGGTTAGCGCCACAGTTGGCGCATTTGGATAGGGCATCTTCATCCATCGAGGCACCATTGTTGTGTGGGCTCTGGAACACTTTCCACTCCGGGGTTTCATGTGGCCGTTGCGGGTCCCATGACCAAACACCAGACACTTTCCGCACTGTGTCACGTCGTGCTGCTTCGGGCGGTATCGGTCCCACTCGATGATTATGTTGAAGAGTATTTTCTTCAAATCCTCGATCATGACGGAACCCTTCTCCAAATGGACCAGATAAAGTTGGTCCCGATGGTTTCCTTGTTGCTGGCGCCTAATAGCAAAGTCCTTCACAGGTTTCAATGCCACCGCTTGCAGCTCTGCGAAAATTGATTCTGGAGTGTACTCTGGGTGGCCACGCAAAATTACCTTCATCGGCTTGTTTCCGGGCACATCGTGAGTGTAAAACTCATGTTGCTTGGCAATTAGATGAGCGCCAGCAGCACGCAATCCAGCACTGTTGTATTTCGATCTGTACTAAAGCATCCCTCGAAAGTTTCATAACGGTGCTGTAATAATTGAAAGAAAGTGAGACCGGAGAGAATCTCTCAATGTTAGATTCGCCCCAATGAAAAAAAAACACGAGAAATATCCGGCATTGCTTCGTCTTCTATACCACATCCAGACGCACTGTGGCCGGAGAGCAAAGGCTCGTTGGAACCGGCAGCATGAAACTGCTTGCGAACACTGAACCAATTTCGTTCGCCCGCGGCTATATACTAGCGTTGATAGCTTAGCCAAGAAAGAAGGGAGTCACGAAAATGCAGAACGAAGCAAATTCAATAATAGGGGACGGGCCACAATTAAAAAATCAGACACCGGCAACAAAGCAAAGTTATTTTGAAGAAGAAGTAGACATTTGCTACCCTGTTCCTACGACCGTGTTAGGGAAAACAAATTTTTCAACCTGTTGATATGAAAATGTGTATGGCAGCAAAAGTAGGTCATTTTGAATTGAAAAATTGAACTACTTATACTAATGGAACATCTTTCAAATTTCAATGCGAAAAATTGGTGAGTTTTCCTGATCAAATGGCGTATGAATGAAGTGATTTTGTTTAGTCAAACGAGAGGTATAAGCGTTCAAAAACCTTTCACTTTTACGTAACGCTCTTATTTTTTAAATGTTGGAATGCCCCACGGTATAGAAAAGAGAAACGTAGTCCTACGTTAAAAAAAAAGCTTCGAACCGAGATAGCAAAAAAACACGTCCGTACGTGTCGCTTGATCGAACTGGAATGAATAGGTCTAGATCTTTAGTAAAGCGAACATACTTCGTTTTTAAACGATTCTAAATTAGCGATACTGTACTGGCAATGGAGGCATAATATTTGAATCAATTTTCGTGTACTTTCATACACAAATGGAACTATTTTGCCTTCTACTGCCAATAACGACTTGTTAACACATTCAAACAGCATCTTGCCTGCGAAAAGAAAAGCTTCTTGAGCATCGGGAGCTGTACTTCGTTTAAACTATTCTGCCGCATCAATCGTCTCATCTGATATCTTCGGCCCGCCAACAATCGACGAACCACTTCATCAGCTGGAGATGAAGGGTCATGCGTAGCCGGCTGTATCTTGCATTAGTTTTTCAATACCTATTTCGGTTCAATATATCAAAAACAAACTATCTTACCTGCAGTGCCGTGCTCTGATCCGAGAATTGACTGTTGAAGAACGTTGTCAGGATGTTCATAATTTCGTTGCAGACATAGTTCTCCAACTGGCGGTTCGTGTAGCTTCCACCTTTCACCACATTGTTGATGTCGATCAGGAAGGACTTCTCGAACAAACACCACATGTGGTTGGAGGAATAGATTTCCTTCACTTCCACCTCCGTATCGATGTAGCAATGGCATAGAAAGTCAACGTACGCTACCTTAACTTCCGGAATGCAATCCGTATGCGATATCATTGCAACTATGTCGTCCAACGCCAGCAAACTATTGCACTTGATTTCCGTGTAGACATTTTTACCCATCGTGCAACAGGCCAGCAGCTTGACCAGTTCTATGTGATACATCAAAGGACTAGGATCGACAAGATCACCGCTGCTGTAGTTTCTCATCAGCTCTACAAAGTAGTTGAATGAAGATTTGTCGTTATAGAAAACCAGCACATCCTCGCCGGCGTTGACCAGCTCTTGCATGACCATGTCTTGACACTTGCGGATGAATTGATTCTCCGCCTTGATGATGGTCTGCAGAAATTTGAGATACTCTACGTGACGACCGTGAATCTCTATGCAGTGGACAAAGTGTTGCACCACCTTATCACTAACTTCGTTGCACAGGTTGAGGTTATCTTTGAAGATGGCGCAGACGGTTTCCGCTTCCAGGATCTGTCAATGAAAAATTTGAAATAAGAGTAATAGTATGGATAAGAGAGAAACATACACCAGGATTCAGAAATAGATCCAACTGTTTGTGAAGTAGAATTTGATTCTGTTGGTTGCCCAAGCAGAAATTTTGCAGAAATTCATGAGCCAGGCGCATCAGTTCATTCATTCGGTAGTCATCCTTCTCGTCGTAGGGAATTTGCAGTAGATCCAGAACGACGGTGTGGACACCCACGTTCCGCAGTAGTCGTTGTTCGTGTTTCCTGGGTTTGATAACGTCACCTGGACCTATCAATGGATTACTCTAAAATAGTTACTTATTACAAACATTCAATGATACATTACCTGCAGTGATGCATAATTTGTTCATCCTGATCAGAATCTGCTGAATTTTTTTATACTCAGCAGCCTGTTCTGGATTAAGCTCTGGACCTTGATCAAAGTTCAACTGAGATTCCTGCTTGACCAATTCGGGTTTCACTTTGACACCAGACGAGTTCGTATCTTTATCCTGTTTCTGTCCATCTCCGGCCTCACCGCCTTCACCTGCTTGCTGGAGCTCATCGGACTGTTTGGATTTGTATACCCATAGTTCCGATTTCTCAACACTTTGTCGCAGCACATCGAGATCCGACTTAATTTGCTTGTAGGATTCGACGTCACTATCCGATACCAACAGTTGAACCTGTCGAAATGCATGCAGAACTTCCTGCCGCTGGCTGAAGTGACGAAAGAGTAAATGAAGGGCTCCAGACACCAGCGCCGGATATTCATGCATGATCAAGTGTAGCAGGACTCGTAAGAATGTTCGCCCTCCCTGACCATCCAAATCCAACGGGTTATACGTATCTTCATTACAACCGAATATTCCTTCCGCCTGGATCCCAATTGACTCGAGATCAATATTCTTCTGTCGGAGATTAATGTTTTCTGTTGTAGCAGGCCCCAATTTCGGTTCCTGCTTAACATCCGGTTTCGGAACCGGATTCACAGGCTGTATCTCTTCTGTAGTTGACTTCACAATCGTCTCAACGGTCGACGCTGACAGGAGCGAAGCCGAATCCGCATTATTTTCCGTGGGTGTTGTTTCCGTAGGTGAAACGACCGTCGGCACCATAGGAACAGCGGGTGGAGCAGCCGCTTGCGGCTGGTTACTACTAGCCGTTTGCTCATTCTCGTCGAATTCCCGTTTGAAAATCGACAGCAGACAACTGATTCGATAATCCAGACGAACGTCCAGGATGAATTGCAAAATTTCAATGATCTTCAGCTTGGTGTCCATCACCAGTGGATACTCTTTCAAGTACTGCGAAACGGATTTGCGATGCTGAATGTTGGGCGAAACCAGTGCAGTTGATATTGGGCCCAATGTGAGTGAGGTCATAACGGCTCCCATGTCGCCGATACGCCGCAGGACACCGCCCTCAGCTGTGGAGCAAAAGATGAGAATTTTTTAAAGTTAGGCTTGTTTTCTTGGCTCAGGCTTATGCAGTTTGAAGATGTGCATAAAATCGTGTCTGAACAAATCAAGCAAAATATATATATATATAAAAAAAAACTCTGTTTGAAAATTTGAAAGATCATATTCGCGTCAGATACCTGCAGCTGGTATGCTTACCTTCCGATGGGGGTGCCTGACACCTTTTCATCAGTGTGTGCAGAGTTCGACGCTTTTCTAAATGATGTTTTGTGATTGTGGTTGTGGTGAGTGTATGACGTGTGCAAATGTGAAGAACATTGAGCATGAAACCAGTCGACAAGATTAAGATTGTTTAAATTAGATAAGAAATTGTATTGATTAAATTGATTCGACACCGAGGCAAACAGTTACCTACAATATATCATGCGCCTCCACTGAAAATCAGGTTAGGAAGAGATTTATACCAATGGATAAACAACACTTGTGAAAAGGAAAAGCGAAGAAAAGGTCAGAAGTAATTCTAATAAACCTCGTGGATGAACGAACAGGGCAACTTTAGAAGGACGACGCAGATGTTTGAAGTTTAAACAAAGAGGATACTTTTTGAAAACATATGTCTAATTCGAAACGATAGGAATTCAGTTCAATAATCACCGTTACTAAATTTGAACTCGTTTGGGTGTAAACTTATACTGCAATAACTCTTAGAAATCTTAATGTGAGAGACAGTCAGAAATGGGGTCTTGTAAAGGTACATTATGGAAGCTAGCTTCGCAGCGTTGGGTTCCTACACAGGAAAAAATCTTGTAGTAAAAACTACCATTTCAACCGACTATGCCTATCTTTAAAACTACCATGAAATTTCAGTCAAATTTATAGCCAGCTGAAAATTGTTGGTGGTTGCGCTTAATTTAACCCTCGAAATGGTAGTTTCTACTGCGACTTTTTTTTGCGTGTAAAGCAATAAAATTCTACACTCAGTAGCAAAAAAAAAACCGAGCAAATTTTGCTTCCAAAATACGCGTTGACAACACTATAACTAATGTATACCTGTATGATGACAACGACTCACTGTTTCTGCACCATAGTTGCATGGTAAATATCGAAAGCGAGAAATACCTGGAGCGTCAACTGACGTCAGTGTCCAAACCAGTTAATGAAAACAGTTCAAATTTTGTCACATTAATCTCGATATTGCTTTAAGTCATGGGACATTTTATCCTGCCAATTCTCAGAAATACGGATCGAAATTGTGTCAAATTGATATTTTCACATATGTTTGATAATCAAATTATAACTTATCAACATAAAATTTTGGTCAAATTATGGTGTATACATTAGTTATAGTGTTGTCAAAATTTCAGCCAAATATATTGATAATTGACAAAGTTACAGAAGGTTGAACAATGCGTATTTTGGAAGCAAAATTTTGCTCGGCTTTTTTTTTGCTACTGAGTGTAGTCCTTAACGTTGTATCGACGCTCGGTAAAAATTGAAGATAACAGGCCCTGCCATCCTACAAAGCTTGTCTCTGAATCTTACACAGATCAAGATCAAATTCGCCAGGTGGCACCCACTAGTGATAAGGCGCAACTGAATTTTGCAAAAAAGTAAATTAAGCAAGGAAACGTGGCAAATAAATGGCATCATCTATCGATTCAGCTCCACCCCACTCAATCGATTCCAAATCAGGCCCTGACCTAAAATTTAAGCTCAAATTATTGCGAACTTGAACTGGACTGTGATCGAAGTAAGCCGTGCTGAAAATGTGACGTGTTTGTCTCTTTTGCTGAATTTTTTTCTCAAATTTCAAATAGTTTTATATTGAATTTTATCAATTAAAAAATGTTCCAACGTGCTGAGTGTAGGCTGTTAATTCAATTAGTTTCGGAAAGATGTTTATGAAGAAATTTTTTTTTTTTTTTTACGAATTCATTTATTTGTACAGGCTCAATCGAATCAACTTTACAGAGCCAAGTTTTCATGTTTATATACATCAGTTATCTTAGAACTAAGGTTAAGGGGATAGAACCGATTACTCGCGGTCGTCTCGAGGTTAATAGGAATAACAATTTTAAGGATGGGAAAATTGGGGTGGAAATTTTGAGCAAAGCATAAGGAACAATGGTTTTCTTATATCTAGAACTTCAAATTACATTTTTTTAATTGGATAACTCACTCACACACACACAATCACACTCACACACACACACACACACCACACTCACACACTGGCGCACACATTCCTCACAAATTTAACCTAAACAAGTTAGTTAATCAAACTACAATCTAAGGTTAATGTTAGTCAAAAACACATAAATGAGTTTCATAAACTCCAGATCGCGCGCAGCCAAAATATCTCGAATCGGTACATTGGGTTGTCTACCTCGAGCCCGAAGGGAATCATACAGCCCAGATCTGACTCCACGATGCTCAGCACAAAACCAAATAACGTGATCTGCGTCCTGGTAACCTTGTCCGCATTCACAGAGATTGCTGTCTCCCAGCCCAACACGGAACAAATGAGCGTTTAAAGAATAATGATTGGACATGAGGCGAGACATCACACGAATGAAGTCTCGACCCACATCTAATCCCCTGAACCAACATTTCTTAGACACCTTTGGAGTGATAGAATGTAGCCATCGCCCCAAGTCTCCTCTACTCCATTTATACTGCCAGCTATCGAGTGATATCTGACGAAAAATATGGAAAAATTCGTTGAAGGCGATTTGTCGATCATAAATATCGCCTTCCATAGCGCCCACCCTTGCAAGCGAGTCCGCTTTCTCATTGTCAGGAATCGAACAATGAGAAGGGACCCACACAAAGGTGATAATAAAAGAACGTGAAGATAAAGCACTTAGAAGACCTCGTATTTTCATAAGAAAATAGGAGGTGTGCTTTACCGGCTTTCAAGGAGCGAATAGCCTCTATAGAACTAAGACTATCCGTGAAAATGAAGTATTGATCCGGTGTAAAAGAGGCAACAGTTTCTAAAGAAAAATAAATTGCTGCCAATTCCGCGACAAAAACAGAACAAGGTGCTTGAAGTTTACGAGCGACGCTATAATTTTCATTGAATACACCAAAGCCAGCGGAGTCTTCTATCAAAGACCCGTCTGTGAAAAACGTTTTGGTGGAATCAACTAGGCCAAACTTTGCAGCAAATATCACCGGAGCAATCATAGGACGATGATGCTCTGGGATTCCATGAAGCTCCTGTTTCATGGATAAATCAAAATGAACCGAATTTCCGAAGTCGGAGAAGGAAACACAATTGGGAATATTAAGCGAAGGGCTGACATCCTGTGTTATGTACAAATGATACAAGCTCATGAAGCGGGTTTGAGGATTCAACTCTAGGAGCTTCTCAAAATTTTCGATCACCTGGGGGTTCATAACTTCACACCTGGTGAGGAGCCGGAGAGATAACTCTGTAAACCGATCTGAGAGTGGCAACATGCCAGCCAGCACTTCAAGACTCATGGTGTGAGTCGAGTGCATGCAACTTAACGCGATACGAAGACACCGATACTGAATACGTTCCAGTTTAATGATGTGCGACCGAGCCGCTGACTGAAAACAAAAACTACCGTATTCCATAACCGACAAAACCGTTGTCCGGTACAACGTTAGAAGATCTTGCGGATGCGCTCCCCACCAGGTCCCGGTAATTGTGCAGAAAAATTGACCCTTTGCTGGCATTTTCGCTTCAGGTACTCAATGTGAGATCTCCAGGTGCACTTTGAATCGAACCAGACCCCAAGATATTTAAATGACATGGAATGAGTTATCGGTGTACCCAAAATTTGAAGTTTCGGTTGTGCAGGGTTATGCTTCCTAGAAAAACTACCAACTCAGTTTTCTCCGTAGAGAATTCGATACCTAGCTCTAGAGCCCAAGTAGACAAATTGTCTAAGGTATCCTGCAAGGGTCCTTGTAGATCGACCCCATTGGGTCCCGTGACAGACACTACGCCGTCATCTGCAAGTTGTCTCAACGTACAGTTGTCACCTAGACAACCGTCAATGTCTTTGACATAAAAATTATATAAAAGAGGGCTTAAACATGATCCCTGGGGGAGACCCATGTAGCTAAATCGAAAAGCTGTAGAGTTTCCATGAGAAAAGCTCATATGTTTCTCTGACAGCAAATTGTACAAAAAATTGTTCATTAATGGTGAAAACCACAAGCATGGAGTTTATCTGAGAGAACTTCAACAGATACTGAATCAAAAGCCCCTTGATATCCAAGAATACAGAAGCCATTTGCTCTTTTTAGCAAAAGCTAACTGAATATCTGTGGAAAGCAACGCGAGACAGTCGTTCGTTCCCTTACCCCTACGGAAACCATATTGAGTATCTGAAAGCAGGTTATTCGTCTCAACCCATTTGTCCAGACGGAAAAGGATCATTTTCTCCAACAACTTGCGAATGCAAGATAACATCGCGATGGGTCGATAGGAGTTGTGGTCGGACGCGGGCTTACCAGGTTTTTGAATGGCAATAACTCTCACCCGTCTCCAATCATCCGGTACAATGTTGAGTTCCAGACACTGATTAAACAAGTTCAACATGCGCCTCTTCGCGACGTCTGGGAGGTTCTTGAGCAAGTTGAACTTGATCCTGTCAGCTCCTGGAGCCGTATTGCCACACGAAAGGAGTGCGAGAGAGAGTTCTACCATTGAAAAGGGTTGGCTAATCTCATCTATCGAATTCGTTGTTTCGCGAGGAAACATTTGTGCTGGCACAGAATCTGGACAAACTTTTCGCGCGAACTTGAGGATCCATTGGTCCGAGTACTCCTCGTTCTCGTTGTTCGTAATTCTGTTACGCAATCTTCGCGCCGTATTCCAAAGGGTACTCATCGACGTTTCGCGCGATAATCCGTCCACGAATTGTCGCCAGTAACCGCGTTTCTTGGCCTTGATGAGGCTCTTAAATTCTCGTTCGAGAGCCGTGTACCTTTCAAAGTGCTCAGGTGTTCCACGTCTACGAAAAACTTTGAACGCGTCAGACTTTTTGCGGTAAACCTCGGTGCATTGCTGATCCCACCATGGGGAAGGAGGTTTCCTGCGAAATGACGTCCCTGGAACTGGTCGAGTTTGAGCTTGAAGCGCGCTTTCCAAAATCAGGTTGGAGAGGAAGTTATATTCCTCCAGCGGTGGAAGCCCTTCTACCGTTGATAAGGCTTCATCTACTGCTGTCTTGAACCTTGTCCAATCGATATTACGAGTTAGATCATACGTGACGTTGATGGATGCCGGTGGAGTGAGCCCGGTGGCAACCGAAATTTTTATAGGCAAATGATCACTACCGTGGGGATCCTGGATCACATTCCACGTGCAGTCCAACGATAATGAATTCGAGCAAAGTGTGAGGTCTAACCTACTACCAAGTGAGGATGGACCAGCCAAGCGTGTAACTTCTCCATTGTTGAGAACTGTCATATTGAAGTTGTCACAGAGGTCATATATCAAAGAAGACCGGTTGTCATCGTACAGTTCTCCCCAGCCTGTACCGTGAGAGTTAAAATCTCCCATGACCAACCGCGGAGCAGGCAGAACCGAACAAATATCTGAAAGTTGTTTTCGGTTAATTGGTGCTCTAGGAGGAATGTACACGGAAGCAATGCAAAGGCTTTTATTTTTAATAACAGCCTGACATGCGACAACTTCAATACCTGGAATTGGAGGAAAATTCACTCTATAGAAGGAGTAGCACTTTTTGATCCCCAAAAGTACTCCTCCTCCACGTGAATCCTCACGATCAAGCCGAATAATGTTGAAATCGTTAATCGGAAGATCGATTTCGGCTGAAAGCCATGTTTCACAAAGAGCAAATGCATCACAACCGATATTGTGAGCTAAAAATTTGAATGATTCCAATTTAGGAATAAGACTTCGACAATTCCACTGCAGAACAGTGATCAAATCCCCGACCTCTTTTGGCAAATTATCCATCGAAGGAAATGATAGCTGCAAGGATGGGCCACTTTAATGTTAATTTCTTCAAAAAAGTTTTCACAGTGGGAAGCATTGCCATAACAATGCTTTTAAGAGGGTCAGACATTTCGAGGTACTTCAAAATACCTTCCACAATATCATCGAACGAGAAAAGCCCAGATGAAGGGGGCTTCTGTTCTTAAAATCGGGGCATCAGGGATTTAGATGTCCCCGGGAGAGATGGGAAATCCTGTGTGTAGTTGGCACTACGAACACCAGGAGGATTCGGAATATCCTTCTTTTCTCTGCTCTTTGAATTGGGCATGTTTATTTGAGGCTTCTGTTCAGCTGCTTTCACAGCTCGGATGCGTCTTCGCTTCCGTGGAGCACCTTCTGGAAAACTAAAGATGCCCCTCCTCAACCAAATCCGAATCAGACTCGTCATCTGAGAGAGGAGCGAAAGGATTTGTATTGGTATCGGGTGGCGAAGCTTTCTTAAGCATTTCTGCAAAGATTGCTTCGAACGTTGTTTTAGCGAACGTTCTAATTTTTCCCCGCGTTGTTTATACGCCGGGCACGACGAGAGAGCGTGAGGAGGGTTCCCTTGCAGAAAACACATTTTAGTGTGTTATCTGCACAGGGGCCAGCCTCATGTTTCTCCCCGCAAGTTGAGCAGCGTGTCTTATTGCCGCAATGGGAGGCCGTATGCCCCATCTGCTGGCAGTTTTGGCAAATCATTACCCGGGGTACAAATAACCGCACAGGTAGCCGAAGTTTGTCCAGTTCTAAAAAGTGAGGAAGGGCAGAGCCAGAAAAGGTTACCCGAAACGAGTCTGTGTGGGTAACTTTCTTCTTACCCTCGCTGTGCGATATTTTAACTAATTTTGTCACTTCCAGTATCTGAACTGGGGGAGCAGAGGGTTCTTGAATCGGCCAACCGCCCGCTTCTTCAAAATTTCAGGGCACAGACTCGCCTCTGTGACCACTCCTACAATCTCCACATCACGAGCTGGAATATAAACTCGATATTCGAGTGTAAAATGCTGGGAAGCAGCAATCTCATTAGCCTGTTTCAGGTTAGAGACGACAACACGGAGTTTATTAAATTTTACTTTCGTGATCTCTGTCACGGCTGAAAATCGCTTCGTCAGATCAGTAGTGATTTGGTACACGTTCAAAGGTTTCATTTTGGGCTGAAAGTAGACAACCCATGGACCGACCGAGTCAATTGGATACGATCGCGGTCGGAAATTTGTTTGTGCCACCCCATCATCGGGTGGCAAAGGCTCTTTTCATACAAACCGTCCATGTCGAAGAAACCTCTTCCACATGCACGATTTGCCTTACTTGCCAACAATTTAAATCACACACAGACACAAACAAGGAACACACAAATTAAAGCTAAACTCTAGTGGAATGAGGGACGGGGGAAAAAAAAAAACTTAACTAATATTACTGATCTTTTGCTGCTGCTGCTGCTGCTGCTGCTGCTACTGCTGCTGACGCACCGTATGCGCGAACGTCGCACTTCTATGCGGGGAGCGGGGAGCGGTGCGCTGAAACGATCGCCTTCGGGTGCACTCGCTCAACGCTGGCGGATGACCGTTGGCGGTGTAGTAGTGTATCGCTGGTTAGCGTCACCACGCGGAGATGAAGCGAAAATAAGCGGGAAGATAATTCGCCAGCAAGCACTGCTTGATTTTCCTATTTCACTGGAAAACCACACTGCCTTCTTAGAAAAAAAGACTCACTTTTGCTCTACTCGCTGAGGTGAGTATATTTTGAGAAAAAAAACTAGTTATTTCCAAGGTTAGCACTCGAATAAATCTTCCAAATAACGGAGCGCTGGATCGAACGAACTTTCTTCTTTCGCTGAACGAAGTGGGGTGATGAAGAAATTTGCTGCGGAAAATATTAGTTTTGAAGCGGAAGAGGGCGCGGACGTGTCACAGACTGCCTGGAAGCTGGCTGGTTTTTATCGTCAGATTAGCAGTTTTGAGCTAATCATTAACCGTTGTTGCCACAATAGAAAGCGTCGGATAGTGGATTTCTGCAAGTCAAGCCCCTTTCAACCAACGAGTCAATAGTTTTTCATTCTATGGCTGAACTCAAGATAAGGAAGTTACGAATAGAAATGTGCGATTTTAGGACTTAGTTGCAATTTTGCGGAATGGATCTTGACACTGGCCAGCCAGCATTTCTCAGATTGTGCTATTTTCTAAATTGATTATAAGTCAATTTATTGGTGTGATCTATTTCAACCACGTAATGTCACGATATTGTGTGGGCGCTATAACCATAACCCATATACGGCTAGGACTTTAGTTAATGCGTAGGACCCAACCGTTTGAGAAATGGAGAATCACTTAACCTTCTTGGACTAGATGCTGCCAACGATCATTTTCTTTAATTTTTTTTTGTTCTATACACCAAACAGGGCATTCTGTTCAACTATACTCTCCGACTATTCATTTCCCTTTTACTTTGATATCTACTGAAGACTACGTGGGTTCCCCGTGTCTTTTTAAGGTAACCCTCCCTATCTCCAACGGTTGCATGGACGTGGCCAGGTGAGCGATCGAGGAGTGTCATCGTGGAGATTATTGTGTGAAAAAACGTTATTGGATCCGTTTCATGGTGACATGCAATGTCTTCAACGAATTATTCCTCATCGTAGCTTCATCCACGAGGTGTGCAAACGTCAATGCTAATACTAAAATTATTGCGAACTTGAACTGGATTGACGCTATGATGTTTTAATGAGGATTAATATCAGAAAACCCAACTTTTATTATCGTCCTCCTTATTATTCGATATAACATTATACGAATGTGTTCAATTTTGCCGAAGACCACATTTAGACTGCGAATCGGCATAATAAGATAAAAATTAACTATCCCGATGTACTTATATGCTCCGCCAATTGCTCAACTTGCAATATGCAAGAAATACTCTAAACCAATTATAAAAATACTCTTATGAAATAGAGTGGAGTATTACTGTAGCATTAACATCAATCATCTCTATAACTTCACCGCATTTAAACCAAGCAACTCAATTTTTTGAACATGAATAATGCCATACATACACTAATCACGTACAACAATGTTGTTTGGTTTGAATACGTCTAAGTAGTAGCGATGATTGACGGAAATGGGTAGACTGCCGAAGTAGCGCAGCACCCTATGCAAGAAAATCTTAGAATTTCCGATACACAATTCTGAGGGACTGTTAGTCAATTTTGAAATTCTCATCAAAGTTTTCAGATTTAAGGCTTGAGTCATTTCATATCAGAACGCGGTAAAGGGTGATACGGTCAAAATTTGGTCAAGGGAAAACGCGTGTAAATCGGTGAAATCGTTTATTTAAAAAATCAAATTAAATTTCTTTTTCAAGTTCAATTAGTATAAAATTCAGGAAAAATATTCAGTTAGGCTTCCGCTTTTCCAAATCCGAATTGCCGGGCCTTACGCTTGACCCCTGCCATCAGATTTTGTACAGCCACCTTGTCCACCTTCTTCGCCGCAGAAAGCCAGTTTGCCTTGAACTGCTGCTCGTCCTTAGCAGTTTTTTTGGTCTTCTTTAGGTTCCGCTTGACAATAGCCCAGTATTTCTCAATTGGGCGGAGCTCTGGCGTATTGGGAGGGTTCTTGTCCTTGGGAACCACCTGCACGTTGTTGGCGGCGTACCACTCCATGGCCTTTTTACCGTAATGGCAAGATGCCAAATCCGGCCAAAACAGTACGGAACAACCGTGTTTCTTCAGGAAAGGCAGCAGACGTTTATTCAAACACTCTTTCACGTAACTTTCTTGGTTGACAGTCCCGGAGCTATGAAAATGCTGCTTTTCAAGCCACAGGTACAGATGGCTTGCCAAACCAGATATTTCTTTGCGAACTTTGACAGTTTCGTGTGCTTGAAAATATCTGCTACCTTTCCCCTTCCTTTTGCCGTATAAAACTCCTGTCCCGGAAGCTGCTTGTAGTCGGCTTTGACGTAGGTTTCGTCGTCCATTACCACGCAGTCAAACTTCGTCAGCATCGTCGTGTACAGCCTCCGGGATCGCGCTTTGGCCGTCGTATTTTGTTTATCATCGCGATTTGGAGTCACTACCTTCTTGTAAGTCGATAGTCCGGCTCGTTTTTTGGCTCGATGCGCGGTTGTAGACGATACACCCAGCTTATTTGCGGCATCTCGGAGAGATAGGTTAGGGTTTCGCTTGAAACTACCGGCAACTCTCTTTGTCGTCTCAGCGGCTTCCGGTTTTCGATTTCCCCCCGATCCAGACTTCCTGGCTGTCGACAAACGTTCCCCAAACACTTTAATTACATTTGTAACGGTTGATTTGGCAACTTTTAGCGATTTTGCCAACTTTTCGTGCGAGTAGCTCGGATTTTCGCGATGCGCGAGCAAAATTTTGATACGCTGCTCTTCTTGCTTGGACGGCATTTTGACAACTGAAGAGTGAATTCCAAAATCAAAATAGGAGCAACATTCTACACACACACACCTTCAAAATGAGGGGTGTTCAGGTTTTTTAAATGCAAAATTGAAAGAAATACGTCAAGTTGATATTGACCAAATTTAGACCGTATCGCCCTTTACTAATTTTCTGCAGCGCTCATAGTGGCCAGATCTGAAATGTTTTGACAGCAATTTATTTTGTGTTTCCTCTTTCAGTGCTGAAAAATTCGTCAAGATTCATTTTGTTTCAAAGAAGTTATAATTGATAATTTTGGAAACCTTCTTCAAAAATCCGACGTGGTTAGGTTATAAAAAACTAGGTAAATCGGCCGAGTGCAGCATTTTCACACATTTCCGTGAAATGCATACTATCGTTCGACAGGATCAAAGCAAGGGTCGTAGTTGAAATAAGGATCGGGAGTTGTATTTGAACGTATTGAGAACGATTAGGGGAAGCCCAGGGCTGTCGGATTATGCCAGCCAAAACACCGTCAAAAGGATTTATCTACGAGAAGGATTTCGATCTTTTCGGGCCAATAAGCAACCGAACAGGACACTCAAGCAGAATCTAGCGCCCATAAGACTTGACTGGAAGTTTTGCAATCAGATTCTTACAGAGTACGAAGTATGCATCCTCATGGACGACGAACCGTACGTGAAGATGGGACATGGACAGCTTCCCAGACATAAGTTTTATAAAACCACTGATCGAGGTAAGGACTGTATCGAAAATAAGTTATACTCATCAAAAAGTGAGGTTTTTTTCAAACAAATGGATGATTCTTTATTGTGCGGGATTGAACTTGAACATTACTTAGAAAATAGATTGGTAAACACGAACATTCTCTAGTTTCATTTAACCGGAATTTCACGTTGAATTGAGCACAAACATCATATTAATTTAATTTGACTATCTACAATGGTTAAAACAAACTTAAATTTCGAGTATTTGTTTCGCAAATTAAGCATTTAAGTTCAACTGATTTCCGTTTGAATTTACCCTTTTTTTGTTGCTTCATTATGACAGCTACGAAAACAAACAGATTTGTTGGTTTATTCTACCAAAGCTTATGGTTTGTTTCAAACAAATTTTAGAATGATTAAACTGAAATGTTGTTTGAAACAAACAAACAAAAAACTGTTCAAATATCAAGCATTTCCGCTTACAATCATGTTACATTTCTTCTGTAATTTCAATTATTTGAATGAAGCGCTGAGTAACATAAGAAAAGTGTACATTTACATTTATAGACTTCTCTCAGTCTAAGAAAAATCTACAAATGTTAAAGCGACCTTTCTACTATTTCAGTTGTTTTTCAGTAAAATATTAAATTTTCACCTACATACTGTTGAGTAATTGCGTCAGAGCATGCAGCTGGATGACGGAAAATTAAATAACACACAAAATAATGTTTGTTTCAAACTAAATTTTAAGTTATTTTTTCACCAAGCAAAATATCAGTTTGATTTAACCGCTGCAGCGCGCTGCTTTGATTAAATCAATCAAAAATTTTAATTTGTTCCACTGAACCAACGCAACCTGTGTTTTGGTAATGATAAATTCCTTTCAAGGTTGAAACATTAAAAATATTAGTTCAGAACAACTATAATTTGTGTTGTTTTGCGGTCATGGTCATATCTTTAGAAAAAAAACCAACCTGCCTGTTTGTTTCGAAACAAAATCGTTGGTTTTAAACAGCTAGTTTTTAGTATGGATGTCATCAAACAAATTTGTTGTTTCAAACGGGCCTGTTTTGTGTCCGTGATTGTGAAGAACGGATGAAATTATTCTTTCCCGAATCCGCGAATTTTTGATATCCTTATACATCCGTTTCTGTGAGCCAATTGATAGTTATTTTGGCGTAATGCGCCGACGTTCAATCTGGCCACAACAGGAAGGAGTACCATGCTTCTGATATAAATGCAGCAAGTCATACACTCAGATTCAAACTATTCCATTCACAATTCGCCAGGTACAATTTTTGGATTAGTATGTTTGTGTGGCAAGTACAATCATACCCTATGCCCAGGGATTCGAGAAATTTTCCATAACGAAAAAGACCGGGACCTTAACGAAAAAGACCCGGTCGAAGACAAGACCGGGAGTTAAACCCAGTCACCTCCAGCATGGTGTTGCTTTGTAGCTGCGCCTTTGCCGACTGACCTAAAAACCACACTCAGAATTGGTTGCAGGAACATTTGCCGTTCTGGGCGAAGGATATGTGGCCGCCATCCAGCTCCGCTCTTAATCAGCTGGTTTACTCAGTATGAAGCGTCATGAAGGCCAAGGTCTGATCTGAACGCCACCAAGTGCAGCACACCTCAGACAATCATTGACCCATACCTGGAGAGAAATGGATCCAGGTTACATTACTAGGAACTGCTGTGCGTTCTGGAAGGGTGTGAAGGCCGTTATTGCAGCAAGTGGAAACTCGATCGATGATTAACATAGCTGAAGATCCTCAGAAACATCCCTCTTTTTGACATTGCTTAATGGTGCAAACATTATCACGCATATGGTACAACATTATCGTAGTATTGCAACATTATCTTGCATTCCTAAGCTGTTCGAGTCCTTCATTAATTAAACTTTTAATGGAAATAAGTAACACAACCGATCTCAAAGTTTCTCATCATGAAACTGACAACTTCCACAACTGGTGTAAGAAAAGTTTGCTAGAACTTAATGTGAAAAAATGTAATACCTATATCATTTATGAGGGAGACAGCTCATCAAATCTTCCAGTCCGCCTCTAAGCATCTTGCTATGATGTACCAGGTGGGTCTCCACCGATTTATCTCAAATTGTAATAATCTGTCTATTACAAAACATTGCGATTGGTTAAGCGGATTGGAGATAATGAAATCATTGGGTATAGGATCAAGTCTCCCCCGGTTGGTGCCAAATCGATAAGCTTGAACATCAATGGAAGCATAACGTTGCCAGAAAGTACGAAATGTATCTACGGACTTATAAGGAGTGTATCGAAAAGTAGTTATAAACATTCGATGCGTTATTACGCATAAACTACTGTATATATTTTTAGCGTGTAAGCGCCATTTGCTTTGTTTACATGTCAAAAATGATTATTCGGTTCATTCATTTCCGTTGATAAAGTTGTATTCAAAATGTCGCGAATTGAATTTGAGACTAAAAAGAAAATTCTGCACACTTGGTGCACCGAAAAGGGTGTTACTTACAACCAGATTGCGAAAAGAGTAAATGTTCACCCGGCAAGTGTAAAACGCATCATCGAAAAGTTTGGTAAGGAGTGCTCCCTCAAGGATTTACCAAGAAGTGGCCGGAAACCCGGCTCCAGCAACCCCGATTTGGACCAAAAAGTTGTGGTTTATATTCAACGGAACAAATCTGCCTCTACTCGCGATCTAGCCAAGAAGTTCAGGACCAGCATCGGAATGATTCAACGAATCAAGCGCAGGAATGACTTGAAGACGTACAAAAAGCAGAAAGTGCCCAAACAAACTCCGGAACAAAAGTATCGTGCCAAAACCAGGGCTCGAAAGCTGTACAGCTGCATTTTGGACAATGTCGACCAGTGCATTTTGATGGATGACGAAACATACGTTAAAGAAGATTCAAGAACGCTACCGGGGCCGCAGTTTTATACTAAATCTGTTGGGGAACGTGTGCCAACCGCAGATACGACTGTTGCGATGGAGAAATTCGGTCAGAAGGTGCTCATTTAGCAAGCTATTTGCACATGTGGTTTGCGTTCTTCAATTTTCTATACAAAAGGAACTATAAATGCTGAGATTTATCAAAAGGAATGTTTGAAGAACAGGTTGCTACCATTGTATAGAAAGCACCAGTCCCCTCCTCTCTTCTGGCCAGATTTGGCATCGGCACATTACGCCAAATCCACTCTACAGTGGCTGACGGAGAATAACATCAAGTTCGTAGAAAAAGACATCAACCCACCAAACTGTCCCCAGTTGCGACCGATCGAACGCTATTGGGCAATAGTCAAGCGTATATTTAAGAAGGATGGTACAGTGTCCCAAAACATGACCGATTTTAAGAAAAATTGGGCAGCGGCATCCAGGAAGTGCACAAAGGTCACTGTGCAGAATTTGATGGCAGGTGTCAAATCAAAGGTACGGGCATTCTACAGAAATGAACATGATGACTAGTTTTTCCGTTTGGATCTTTTGTAAGCATGTTAAGCTATAATAAACTGAAATAGTATGTTAATTTTAACCATGTTTTCATGCCTATTTTATTATTTGGAAGTTTATAACTACTTTTCGATACACTCCTTATTTTTACCAGGTCCCTCAATCGTAGTATTGGGTGAATTAGCGCGGATTGTTCTTTAGAAGCGTCTTCTTGATTGATGCGGATATTGGTTACAGTAGTAAGGTGGTTTGTAAGTGCGGTTCAAAGTTTATGAAAAAGGAGTTTTCTTCGAGCATCGGTTGTGAACGGTTGTGTCGATGCTTTATTGCGCAATATTTTAGCATCGAGCATAGCGCGTTCCGTATTGTTTCGGTTATATATTGTTCGGCGGCGCGAGTTTACTAACGATTATGATACATATGATTACATCATTGGTGAATAATAATTCACTAAGCCTTACCTTACTAACATAAAAAAAACTTCTTCCTGTGACCTTAATGGGGATGTAGAGGTAAACGCAGTCCTCCCTAAACTGCAAAAATTCTAACCTTTTTCTTGTTGCTAACTTTGATAAGGCTATTTAATGTTCTTAGATATGTTTGTTTTCGTCTTAGTGTACTGAGATACTTTCGCCGGCCGTTTGCGCATTTTTTTTAGAAAAAAAAACAGGTTCAGTAATTTAAAGACTTGAACAAATATTAGGTAACATATGTTTGATTCCGTAAACAAATGTTGGGAAACAAGGAGTTTTTGCGAAAATCTATATATATATATATATATATATATATATATATATATATATATATATATATATATATATATATATATATATATATATATATAAAAATGAATGTTTGTTTGTTAGTGACGCTAAACCTCGAGAACGGCTGAACCAATCTTGACGGTGTCTTCGGATGATTTGTTCCTCTTTGTCCAACAAAGGTTCAGAGAAAAAGAAAAGTTGGGAAATTTTCCAGGCAAAGTCGGAAAATTAGAATATTAAAACAAGCATTTTTCCATAAAAAAAAAAAAATCTATTATCTATTATTTCTATTATATATAAAAATGAATGATTGTTTGTTAGTGACGCTAAACCTCGAGAATGGCTGAACCAATCTTGATGGTGTCTTCGGATGATTTGTTCCTCTTTGTTCAACAAAGGTTCAGAGGAAAAGAAAATTTGGGAAATTTTCCAGGCAAAGTCGAAAAATTAGAAAATAAAAACAAGCATTTTTCCATACTAAAATATCAAATTTTGTTTGCATAAATCAAATGTTGTTTGTAAAAATGCAGAAAAATCACAAATAAATTCTTTTCAACATAATAAATTCAAATTTCTTCCCTTTCAAACTGAGCAAACTTCAAGAAAAAACCAATTTCCAATAATCAGTTAATAGAACATCTTCAATTCAGATGCCAGTGCTAAATTGTCACATTGAAAATTCACAAAACGTTGTTGTTTAGGAAAGTTTCTTTATGATATCTCACAGCACCGTAATCAACTCATGTCGGTCCGGCAAGACCTCATAAAAAAATCAACAATTTTTCATGCGTTGGAACTTCAAAAAAAAAATGACTTTAGTATTTTAACATAATACACCAATTAAAGTGGCCAATTGATCACAGATTATCAATAATATGAAATGACTGCCGATTGTCATACTTTTAAAAGCCTTAATTGAAAATATCCAAGTTCTTCAGAATGAAAATTGACTGTCCCTTTCAGATTGACTAAAACAATAAAGGACTTGTATGAATTTTATAAAAAAAAAGCGATGTTAATATAGAATACCGATTTATTGTGTGAATCGATTTTAAAGCTATTGCAAGCAATAAATTTATATTAGACGGAACGAAGTCCATTGTGTCAGCTAGTATGTATATACATTTATGAATACTCGAATATTCAAACAACATAACGGAAAAATCGGAGGATTGTAAAACCTGAGCAAAAACAATAAGAGGTGTTCAAGTGCTGATTATGATCTAAAGAAACAAATCTACAAACTACTGCATCTAAAGTATCAAGAAAAGCGAAACACACAAGCGGATGTTCTACAGGTAACGAACAAATCGAACATACGCTTTATATGGGAAAAAAAAGGGAAAACAGCATACGGCAAACCAACTGCCGCTGCCTCTTAGGCAGATAACTGGGATAGTGTAAACGACAACCATCATCACTGTCAATGTGGCACTTACCGTTGGCCGCCTCCGAGAGACTATCGGACCGATCTTTTGCTTTGCTGGCTTCAACCGCAGCCAACACGGCCACGGTCGACGCGGAACGATTTAACTTTCTGCTAATTGGTTCACCTGTGCTTTCCTTCCGGGGTAATGACGGTGACGACGACGTCGAAGGCGTCGCTCCTTCATCCTCGGTAGCTGCTTTTCCATTTAGATTTTGTTTTGCACCAAAAATCAACCAATGTGGTTGTATTTGTTTGTGGGATTGAACATAAGAAAAAGTTTCGGTTTTCGTTTCGATTTTTTTTTATGTTCCATCGAAAAACAGAACGGAAGATTAAACAGGTACTTTAGGGAAGTTTTTTTTTGATATCCAAAAATAAAGCACGAACCAAGACTAACAGAGAAATAGAGAGCGAAAAAGCGTTTTATCTTTTGCTTAGATTTTTTTTTCAGCGCATCCACAACAGCGTTGGTAGAATCAAAACAACAAGTAACAAACGAACGAACGGATGAACGGATGAAGCTACTACCAATCATCTATATATCGAATTGCAATCAGCGACCGCGAAGCGTGGGGGTGGATTATGTTTATTTTTAGAACTCAGGAAGGACGATGAAGGAGCTATACCGACTACCTGGAGCTGGGTGGGGGAGTAATTAGAAAATAAATCAGGGATTGATTTACTTACAGTCTATGTGTCCAGTTGGTAGGCCACTGCCGTCGGCATCGCTGTTCGAAACACAGTCCAGAATGTTCAGCAGAGTTTTCGTGAGCCGGAGCAGGTCACTGAAGCTGTAGAAGCCAAAGTAGATAAGATCCCGGGCCAGCTTGACCACTTCGAAGGTGAGCTTGTTTTGGTCCTGATCGGCGAACCACATTTTCGAAACTACGTGATTGCATAGGTAGTCTTCGACGAAGGCGATCGTCTTGTTGAAGCGGGCTCGGACGGCTTCCTTGTTGCTGTCCGGTTGCTTCTCGATGTCATAACTGTGTGGATGGGTAGTTGTTGTAGTTTATTTTGTATGTAGTATTTATAGAATTAATACTCACTCGTTGATGGACATCACGGATGGAATCTCCGACCAAAGCCTAGCATACTTGACCGGTGTGACCGGTTCCTGAGGATCCCGATCCACGTGCAAGTGCAGCATCAATCGACAGAACGATGCCCTCATATCGTACGGGATTGTCTTATCGGACATACATCGAAGAATCAGATCGATGTCCAAATGTGGCGAAAGGTTGTTCAGTGCCAAATATTGCCGGTTGAGGCACATGTTGGAGAACAGATTCAGCTGGTGTCGGTAGTACTCCATGATAGCTATGTCATGCGTTCGGCCTATTTTGAGTCCCTGCGCGAGTCGACTCATGGATTTTGATTGCTGTTGAGGTGATTTGTTACTTCAATTAATAATAGTTCATATGTAAAGCAAGGTTATTATTATCGACAGGTCAATCAACAAAGCACAACGAGGGAATGAATGGCCTCGAAATATCTATAATTAACTATACTTAATAACAGCATAAAATGTTTAGCTATCTACGCGCCACCATTGACAGTATTTAGAATTCGATTGGTGAATGGAAGGGTCACTGCCGATCTGCGATCAGTTAGGAAATGTAACATAGTCAAAACTTACCGTTCGATGCTCCCACATCAGGACCACCTCATAGCGCTTTCTTTCGTCCAGCTTTTTCGGAGTGCCGCCGACCGACTTGGATCCAACCTTTTCCCCTTCCAGCTCACTTTCGTTGGTCTCGTCCACCTCTCGGATTTCCGTGAACTGACGGTTGCCTCGTTCCAACTCGTTCAAATAACCCAGCTGTTCGTCGTCGACCTCCCGTAGGAATGTCTCGATCAAAATGTCGGCATTTTTGGCGCTCAGAACGCTTTTGCATATCAACTCCTGCGTTACGGCGATAGCCTTTTTGTTGGACACGCAAAGGTCCGAAAGGTAGTCCAGGAAACGTGACTGCCAATTGTTCATGTTCTTCCGCACAAGACCGACGAAGGTTTCGATTTCGGCAGCGGTGATATGCTTCTCCAACAGCTTTCGATTGTTGTGCAACAATGCAGTGATTGTATCCTCAGCTAAAATATCGTAACCGATCTGCTTCTGCATCAATCCAAAGTGTTTCGCAATATACTCTTGATTTTTCCGGTAATCTTGCTGACTGAGCTTTAGTATGCGATAGCATAGACGAAAAATGTTTTTATAGGGAGCATTCTTTGGATCACCTAGCTCATCTATCTTTAAGAATGGACCATCATTGTTTTTCGTTTCCTGAAATGGTCCTTGCAAGATCTTGAACAGCTGCTTTAGAATGTACTGCTCCCGCAGCAACTTCTGCCGATCTCGATTCGGATTATTTATCGTCAAATCGAGTGCATCACTTTTATTCTGTTCGTTTTCTTGACCTGCGATGAAGAAGACAATATCCTGAAGCAGAGCGATCAACGCCCTCCTCTCATTCGGCGATATGGAACCGTTTTCCAACTTTGTACTCATTGCTTGCAGTAACTTGCAGGCGTCGTTGGCAAAATCCAAATCTCGTACCTCCACCGGAGAAACGGGAATCAACTGGAAGGCTTCCTTATCCTCTTTGATTGCAGAACAACCGACCTTAGACATTACTGGCTTGTCTTCATCTGCATCAATCGGAGAAGACGTTGCATGAACCCACGTATTGGAACAGAGATGTCGCATCCGTACATAACTATTTTGGGGTACCAATCCCTCCGGACGTGTTATGGTAGTCGAATCTAGCTCAAACACCGAAGCAATATCTGTCGAGTGTGGCACAGACACCAACCTGAATGATTCACCTTGCGGGTGGCTAGAATTACTGGACTTTTCCGTCCGCGATATATCATCATCGATCTCTGCCGCCAGATAATACCCCGTGGCCAAATGCTTGAAGCGAAACAGAGAATTCCAATGGCCAGCTCCTCCCCGACACGAATCATGTTGAACGACCTCGATTTCCCAAAGTGCTTTACTGCTCGTCGCCGCTGTCGCACTTGTCCTACCAGTAGTCCGTAGGAATACATGTTGCTGTTTCTTGTACTCGTCCATGGTCAGGAACTTCTCCTGTTCGGCATGGAACAACCTGACCACATCTCCTCCCTTCAGGACGTCCTCTTGATTCTCGCGATGTTCCATAAACAACGTAATCTTCCATGACGACGAGGAGTTCAGAACGTTAACTTCCTTACTACCAGGATTATCTGGCAGCTCGTAATTGGCTGCGACATGCAGATTCTGTCGGTTCGCATTGACCGGTTTCATTATGACCTTATCGTTGACCACTACGTTATCTCCGGCCGAGCGAAGTTTGTAGAACGGCATAATGTAGAACCAGGAACCCTCATTGCCGTTGGCGTCCAGATAGACGCGCATGGCATTCTTCTCCAGTAGGGCCGGCAACCGAATGTTGACGGTGACATATTTGTTCGACTTCAGATGCAGTAGCTGCACGACGCTTCCGTACTGCACTACCGTTCCGAGCAGCTTCTTGTTCTCGGATTCGTTCTGTTTTTTCTCGATCTCGGCGGCGTGCTGTGGAGTGGAGGAAAAAAAATTAAACAATTAATAATTCAGTCGTGGCTCAATAAGCAGTTGATGTTGGCAATTGAAGGAATGATGGAATTGAAATGAAATCATGAGTGATGAATCTAAACTAATGTACAGAAATGACAAGTAGATGGCGATAGCATCAAGTGTGAATTTTATAATGAAAGATTCCATTGGATTGGATTTTTGTTTTTCTAAAAACAGCGATAATGTTGTTGTTGTTTTTCATACGTGACATTCAGCCTGAGGCTAGTTCATCACGTCAAGGAGACGATCTGGACCCTACATATCGAACCCATCAACACATGATCGGGACCAGCGGTTTTTACTTCCCTTACGAAGGAAGACGTGATCAGAGATTTTTGGTCACAGAAAATCCCAACAGTGATCCATCCATCAAGATTATCTGTTTGCTTCCCACTATGGGTCATTTCCTCAATCGTGATGTCAGATGTTTCTGTAACAAAACGTATCCTTATTGGGCGATGGTGGAACTGGATTTTGCCATATGCATCACGTTTGTCTACCGATAATGGTTATCAGTACATACTACATTTTTTATTTTCTGATGGATGCTTTAAAACTTCATCTAGATACTTGCAAAACCATGCTGCCATATGATCTAACAGGTCCTGAAGACGTACTTCTGTGAGCGTTTAAGATACTGAAATGGCCTCTAGTTTCGGGTTATTTTGTTCTTCGACTGACTTACTCAATACATGAAAAAAAATAATCATACTGCTTCCTCGATTAGTTAGTTTCCACAAGAATACATAATTCTTTTTCCGCCGTACGTTTATGAGAATTATTTGAATTGGGCTGAACAATAACTAGATTGAACGTTACTGTCGAAGAGCATGCTCAAATCGTTTTTAATACATTTGGGACAGCTGTATTTCCAACCGGTCGTTGACTCATTTGAGCGACACTGGATTTTACAATTCAACCATTCCATGTTAGTACTTGTGAACATATTCTTCCGATACCGAGCCGCAATCTATCTTTGTTTTGAATTCTGCTTTGAAAGTCTAATCTCACTTTTTTTTCTCTACAGAAGGAAAATATCTACAATTTTTTCTCAACAAACGCAAATTTGCCGTCCAGTGCTTTCTTGGATGACTGCCTATGATCGAAGACTAGTTTATCAAGAAGACTGGCAACTCTGCCAAAAGCCAGGCGACAGTAACAGCAACGCCATCTCCGAGAAAAGGTAGAACCACTCTGCGCATGTCGCGTGTCAATTCATCAGTACACGCACACAAAGAGATACAGCCAGCGCGCAATGCTATTTCACATTTGAGAGAACAGATTGACTTGAAATTGGAATAAAACATTCGAGATGGGCTACAAACAGTGCAGTCTATGTGGAATGCTGATCTACACTTGAAGAACAAGACATAGAAAAAAGAACAGAGCTGTACTGTCAACTCGATTAAGGTAGTGAGTGTATTTTTCACAAATAATGAATATTAAATTTTGCTATGATATTTATTGACGACGTCTTCTAAATATCGAAGAAAACCCGAGAAGAAATCTGCAGATGCACCCGATCAATCTGAACACCAGAAGAAAACAACAAAATCAAATAAGGTGATGACTTCTTTCAATGGCAATCAACTTTTAAAGCATCGGTTTTCAAACGGGCCAAAGTTCTCCATCCAGTTAACGGTGTCAGCAAGTTGGTTCTTTTAGAAACAGTGGTGCTGTAAACAAAACCAGAACGGGATGCATCCAAACCATGGTGCTGACTGTGTATTCTGTTATTTTTTATTTGACTGTTTAATGCTTTATTCAGGCTGAGTTGTTGACAATTTGTTACAGCTACTCCGATTCGTTGGCTTACTGTGACCATGCTCATAATTTATCGTGTTGCTGCGATGCGAAGTAGTACGATATATTTCTCGAGTAATTCATGATTAGGGCCTAAAAGCCATTTGTAAACAATGACTTTAAACGTTTATCTCTCACGAATCACGAGAATCCTACTATATTAAGCTACTCCATATGGTAGAACTAACATTCTTCTACCAGATGCCACTTTCATTTTACGAGAATGATTTAAGATTCAAGAGAATTCGACATTTAAAGTCATTGTTTACAAATGACTTCTAGGCCCTTAACATGAATTACTCGAGATTTGCACAACTTCCACTACTCTTTCTAATCAAAAGAGATTAACACACAGCAAAACACTTTGACCACAGATTTTTGACAAAGACATGCACGGAAATTTTTGTTCAAAGCGAATTACTAACACATATATACTGAGCCTCTACCTTTGCTAGATAGAGGAACTGTACGCAGCAACGGTTGACTTAAGTATGGGAAACGTGAAGAGCCAGTCTTGCTGATGTAGTAGTCTTCGCTATTATCTGACATAAATGCTGCCTCGAAAATGATTGAAACGATGTCCCAAACTCTGAAAAGACGTTATTAAATGCACAGTGTTTTGATAAAAAGCGCAACATTTAAATTTAATTTTTTTTTTCTAAAATTTGGCAAAGTGGATCCCGTGGAAGATTGTTACCTGGCATTATGTTTTATAGACTTTGTTCTTTCATATGGTACCGAAACATTTGCCGAGATATACAGTCAAGTTTGGGGCGGGGCGCTCATCATGATACAAACACAATGGGTGGCAACTAAATTTTTTTGATTTTTTTCGATGCCCCTATGCTAAACTACAAACCAGAGTAATGAGAGTGTGTATGTGTTCAGCTTTCAACAAAAAAGTTCAATTGTTCTTAGTTCGAACAGAAAGCTATGGCTCAAAACCTCTGGTTTGGCTATCAATCAAGATGTGTACAAGAGCGAATGTTTGAAGAAAATTTTGATCCCGTTTCTACATGTACATTATGCAGATAAACATTCGATCCTATTTCTATCCAAAAACCGACACCCGACATATCTGCCTCAATGTCGCCCAATCGATGATTTTTTTCGGGATTTGGAGCTCCTTGGTATACAAAAATAACTGGAGAGTCACGAATTGCAAACAGTTGATAGGTAGAATCAAGAGATGCATTTGCAAATCAAGGCCGTACAATGCTCCTGTTCCGACATCAAACGGAAGCTTCGCCGAAAAGCCAATTACGAACCGTTTTCAAATGTTAACTCATTTTATTTCAAAAATGGACAATGTTTTTTGTTTAATTTCAACAAATTAGATCGTTTTCAAGAATGTTTGTCTTTTTTTTAACGGCTAGAGAAAGAAATTCCAAAATTTTAGTTGCCACCCGTTATGTTTACTATACAGAGTGTCTCACAATAGGTGTCACCTTTTTTCAGTCTTGGTTTATTTCAGCTGGAGAATTTGAACAGCATACTTTTCTTGAGTGTATTCTTTTGACAGCTTATCGCGGAAGATAAATATGCGATTCCGTTTGTTTATATTGATCAGCTACCATGGAAGCCATATGGGAGCAAGTTTTGACATTGAAATTGCAAAAGCTTAGACCTTAGCTTAGTGTCAGATATTCAATAGCCTTAATCAGTTCGGAGTGAGTAAGCGTTTTGTTTTTCGTACCTTGAAACGGTTCAAGGACACTGGAAATGTCACTATTCAATACAAAGGAGGTGCCAGACGAACTGTCAGAACGAAGAAAAAGAGCAAATTTGTGAGAGAGCACATAAGACCCCTGCTTTAATGAACAGGCTCCTCAGACATGATCTGGAATGCAAGCTGTACCAGAAAAAAACAGGTTCACGGATTGACGGAGCGTCAAAAGCAAAATAGGGTCCAAAGAAGCAGAACATTTTTTGGTTCGGCACGGTCTCTGCGAGAATTTATTTCAGGATGAAAACCTCTTGCTCCTACAGGACAGCCACAATCAACCTTATGATCGTGTGTATGGCAAAACTCTTTTCAATACTCCAAGAGGTTAACTAGCTGTAGAACGCGTTCAGAATGTATCGAAAATTATGGTATAGGGCGCCGTTTCACGAAAAAGTAAACTCCCTCTTCTTTTCACAGAACCTAACGTTAAAATCAACACAAAATATTACATCGAGCAGGTTCTGAAGAACCATCTGCTTCCTCATGCTTATTGTTTCCAATAGGACTCAGCTCCAGCTCACATGGCAAAGAAGACACAAGCATGGTGCGCGGAAAATTTGCCCGATTTCATCACAAGTGAAGAATGGCCTGCATCTTCACCGGATCTCAACCCACTTGACTACTTTGTTTGGGGTTATATGCTTCATCATATAGGCCCTTCGAAAGGGCTTACTTTAGATCGATTCAAGAAACATTTGGTTGATATTTGGGACCAAATTCCTCAGGTGCGTGCCTGCTGGGATGGGTTTACAAAGGGTTTGCGCAAAGTTATCAAGGAAAGGGTCGAGGGACTGCAAAATGGTGAGTAGAGAACTGGAATGGAGCGTGCGTCCCCGCTCTAGCTCTAGTCCTCACAAGTTCCTACCTCATGCTTCCACGGGTCAAGACATGACAAGGACCGCTAGCTAAGGGTTGCGAACTTAGCTGGTAGTGCAGTCTGGGCACTGTTGTCCTTCTGACTTCATCTAGATTTAGGAGGTGCGTGCCGAGCGTCTGTCCACCAAGGCGGCGCGACCCCGAGAATCCATGGAATTCCCAAGTATTGTATAGTAATTTTGAATTGTTTTCTTCCCTCGTGATTATGAAGTCCGTCTACAATTGCAGCAGGATCCGCAGGTATGTAGACATAATAAATGTAAAAGTGATTATCATTTTATATTATAACATCCCTTCACAATATTTTTATGGAATTTAAGTTTTGGCCCACCTTACTCATGTTATGACAAAAGGTAGGTTGGGTTTTCGGTAAGTGAACGGTTGGAAATGCATTGACTAACTGTAGCTGCTTTTTAAATGGTCAAGTAACTAAGTTTTTCTAGTGTAAAATTTCATGTACATTATTCGAAATTGAAATTTGTATAAATAGTAATTGTGTCTTTTATGATATCTTTTTATATGAGCACAGCACAGCACAGTATATGCATTTAAGTATTTGACCCATTCCATATTGAATTAGCTTATAAAAGCAAATGAGTCCTATACGAATAGCATGCAGTGCAAGATGCGGTTGAAAGTATTATTCTTTGATATTGTGATGCAACATAGAGACTGATATGCTTTTATGGTAAGTTATTTCTATTGTAAATTTTTTGGTGAGATCGTTCCTCATTTTTATCGCTCACAACTATTTTATTAGGAACAGTAGAAATATCAAAATATCAGCACATTTACTAGTACAAATACAAACAAAAATAAATGTGTTAATTGAATCTAAGGTTCAGTATACCCGTGAAATTTTCTTTTTGGTCTTAAAATTTTTCATAAATCATTTATGCTAAAAATATCCACTGTTCCTATAACAATTATATAACGGGAATTGGGGAGGAAGCCTAAGGCAGTCGAAGGATTTGTTGACTGGACAAGGGTTTGGGAGTCGCCAGTCCCTTGTCATACGAAGACATGCGGCCTTCTGGACGTAGTCTTCCGAAGGTCCTCACTGAGATCGACTGACCCTGCTACAACAAGCCATCACGTAGGCTATTCTCTCAGAACAACCTGCTGAGAATAGTCCTGCAGCCATAGGAAATCCTTGCACTGATAGTGGGTTCTTATCCCATCACATCATCACATCAGTTATCAAGGAAAATGTCGAGAGATTCGAATTGAATTAAGGGGGATATACAGTTAAAACGAGAAAAAAAACTCATTTTTGAAAAAAAAAAAAATGTCAAGGGGAAGTGTTTACTCAAATCAATCGAAACTTTTTTACAATAATAAGTGTATCCATGTAGTATACAAAAATATTTTTTTCAATTTCTTTTACAACAAAATCCATTTTTCCGCCATTTTATGATTTTTTTCCATATTTTATAATAAAATATTACAATAATTTTTAACTCATATAGAAGGTAATACTATAATAAAGAAATTTTGTAAGTTTCAGCTTAATCGAATAATTAGTTTTTGAGTTATCACCGGTATAAACTCCGAAAATGCTGTTTTGAGAATAACGCGTTGAAAATAGGTCTTTTCGGTCAAGCGTCTCTTTAAACCTGCTGCGCGCGAAAAAGGCGTCTTCAAAAAACGATGAAAAGAAACACTTGGAGTTCGAAATTCGAAAAAAAGGTTTCAGGAGCGTATTCTACGGGAAATTTACTAACTTGTTATGCAAAAAAAAAAATGAATTTTTTGGTCATTCTAACCGTATACCCCCCCCCCCCCCCCCCTTGATATGGTTTATTTCTATTACATGTATCTTTCAAATGAAAAATTAATGCTATGATTTGGTTGACCTGGTTTTTGCTGTAATCACATGTTGTTTTAGTGACACTCTGTATGTATATTATTATACACGGAGACTAGTTAGTGTATTCCAAGACTTTTGTCACTTGGTGAAGTGGTGGGTGGATGTAGAAATACATTAATCAAGTCCAGAATGATGTTTATGTTAAGCCAGGGATGTATTGCTACTAAAAACACAAACAAGCCACGGATATCATTTTGGACTTTTGGCCAGCTTTTTGGGTCAAATACTGTTATGTGCAGTGCCGACTGGAATTGATACCAAACCCACTGGGATTAGAGACTTACCACTACCCAACCGGTACCGTCAGCTGTGATAATGCGTATTAAGTTATATTTTGGCACAAAAAATTAAAATACATATTCCAATTAGAAACAAACTATGTTGACAAAACAATTTTATAGACCAATGCACCAACATAAAGAGGACAATCATTCAAAATGGATCTTTAGAGCATAACTTAAAAAATTTCTTATGAAATTAGTAAAGCAAGCATCTGAGACTCTTTTCTCTCTATGAAACTGGAGAACGTAAGGAAAACCACGCGTTTAATTTTCTTATAAAAAAACAGACCCCAAGCAGCGTTTGCCTCCCCGTGGTGCACCATGGAAACGTTAAGCTTCCCTTAACGGCTATACGAACTACATCCGACAGAAAACCGTAAGAGGTCGTTACATGGGTAACAGGGACGGCCCTGGGGTAGCCACCTCCAGACGTTCCAACCCCGGACCTGGCTTTCTCGATCAGAGGAAGGACCATATGACGCGAGGTTCGGCAGGTATTGTAAGGTGTCGGGCAGGGAGATCGCGGACGATCTGGCTCGGACATTCCGAACCCTGATTGGATCCAAGAGCATCTCGGCGAATCTAACAACTAAAGACCTATCTAGTTAGACATAGTGGGTGCGTCAAGTACACTAGCCATTTCCTCGAAGTTATATCGAAAGGTTGTTCCGGGGAGGGCCAGGGTTCGAGGCACGGGTGGGTTTTCATTAGTGGGTCGAGGAATTGGCGGCCTGAGTTTTTCAGGAGTCTGTTAGCAGATTTTCCATCCTGTCTAAAAACAACCCAAGCAATTTGAAAGACAACGATTGAGTATTGTTTCGGCCCAAGAATCAATATCAGTTACTATGATGGGCCACCAAACGGAGGGGCGGCCCAACTTGTCTTATCTTTATTTGCAGGATATCCATGCCTCTCCGGAATAAGTGAATTTACGTAACAATTCAACCCGCCAGCCGGCGTTTCAACTCTGAATGAAGAAAACTCCGTCAGGATATCCACAGAAAAGGTGACATGCTGCCGCACAGGGGGGTGAAATACAAAAGTGGGACATTGGTATTTGCGGCAAAGTTATGAGGTGTGGCCCATTAATTTCTTTTACAATGTTTCTACATTTTATGAGAACTTTATTTTTGTGTTAATAAATTTGATTTAGGGGTATACAGCTAGATAAGAAAATAACTTCGTTATTTTTGGTTAAAGTCGATGACCATGTATAAAAACATTGCAGATTAGGTGATTTCATGAAACTTTGTAGAAGAAAAAGACTGGCTCTCTCTTAACTAGACGAAGCAATAATTATTATTGGCTTTTACCATTACTTTTTCATTTAAATTTTCCCATTTTTCAATGTTCTACAAAGTTTTAGGTATTTTAAAAATACACTTCTTTGTTCAAGACAACTAATTATTATGTCTTCTTTTAAAGGATTTACGTCGTTTTTAATTATTTTGTTAAGCTATCTTCGAGGATCTGTAGTTCACAGGTTAGCAGGTATTAGCAGGTAAATATAATGTTAATTTATTCAGCAACGGATACCCTTCAAAATAATGTACAAATGATTTTGTCAGTACAGTATTTTGTCTACGAAAGCATCTGATTTTTCAAAAACATCCTCTTGTTCAACAACATTTGTAGCTTACTGTTCAAGGAAATGTTTTTTCTATTACTTGGGTTACCTCCAGTCAAGAGAATACAGTAATGATTATAATAATGAATTTTCGGAGAAGTCTCAAAAAACTATTCGCTAATGAATGATAGATTACCACATAGTGGCGCATCACTTGTGCTACCATGAAAAGAAAGAGTTAACAGTACATATTTCGCTTTTTCATCAAAAACTGCTCATGAATTCTGATGACGATGGTGATGATGGCAGTGTGCATCTTAAGTTATTTTACAGATAGATTAAACCACTTGAAATTACTCACATGCAACCGCTTCAGTAAGCTGGTATCCGTATTCGTTGTGGTGCTCTGCTTTGCTGCCTTCCAGAACTGTTTCTGAGCCGAATACCGATTCATCGGGCATATTTTGATCAGACAGTCCCGGAACTTTTCCGGCGGATCATTCAAATCGCCTGCACCGGGACAAACAACCACTCGGTCATCTACCAAGCTTTACAAGAAAAAGAAAAAGAATAACATTACTTCAGAACCTATCACGACTCGTGCAGGCAATACATACCCCAGAGTGCTCAGAAAGCCGGAAATGCTTCCCTCCGAATATAGGGAGACAATGTCCCCCAGGTGAAGGAAGCTAACGGATCCCATTGTGCCGTCTCCCATTTTTACTGCTCTGTTGTTTTTCACTTGAACACACAAACACGACACAAACACACACACACACACAAGGAGGTGGTAAACCTTAACCTAGATCACAAATCGCGCATCTGCCGTCGTAAGCACAAACTACACACAATTTCAAACTCAACACTCCATAAATTTCTTCTTCTCCGTCAGCGGCAAGGACGTATCGTTTTCCAAACACTCCGCGTACTTTCCTTTTGGCACGAATCCCACGGATTGCATTCGCAGCGGCAGCATCGTCCTTCTTCTGCCTCCTCAAGTGGTTTCAATTCGAAGGATGCATCTAAGAAAAATGTCAGAAAAAGAAGACTATTGTTAGTGAGGAAAGAAATAAATCAGCACAGTATTAATGCATGGGTGGGTGTCGGTCCGGTACGGAAAGGAAATACCAGGTCAGGAATATGGCAATAGAGCGAAATTGCTCGGGTCGTTGAATGGGCAATGAGCGGGAGAACAAATAAAATTTGACGAGCTCGAGCTGCTCTACCCTTAGGCATCGCTTTAGCGTCGACATGAAGACCTATGCCCTGAAGATTCTCAGTACGCCGTTGACCCCATTGGAAAGAAGGATATTGGCTGTATACTGTGGAATGACAAAATAATGATGTTGAGGACAGTGGATGATTGCCGCGGCAATTTCGGTGTTGAGGTAAATTATAGCTTTCCCGGTAGGTTAACGCGAGCACAAAAAGATGGACATTACAGTAAATGAAGATGCCGAATTTTGCCAATGGCCATAGAAGCATTTTGTCTTCCTAGCTTTGATGTTGGTGTAACTAATTAATGGGTTGATAACAACTTACTTCCGGGTTGGGGTTTATGTAAAAAATATTGGATAAATAAATATACGAAATAAGTAGAAGAAGAATAGGCGTTTAAACGTGGGAAGTCCGACAACACAGAAAGAAGACACAACAAGAAACACTGGATGTTAAATGTTTAGGAAGGCTATGGTGTTTACAAAGGCAAATGTTTACTTTGAACCTTCGTGGAAAGTGGACTGGTATTATTTTACTGTTAAACTGCGTACAAAACAGGAACAGGAGATGGAGAAATATAATCTGATCTGCCCAATACATTGAATGCTGACGTAGGAACTCATTTGTCCCAAATTCATAATATATTTGGTACATTATTTTAACGATGATCAAATGCGATCTCACAAATCAGCAGCAAAGATAGCATTTTCCAGGCCTCCTACGGTTCAAACCCCGCGTTTGATTGGATTTCGACGTGGTGAGCCCATTTACCCCACCGCCTCCAAGAAACTCTTTAACATCATGCGAAGCATGTGCACATATCATTCGTATTTTCGTCCAAATTAACGCTCTCTTCAGAGGAAGTATCCGTCTCCGTTGATTTTCTGGATTTGACGACGTCTCAACATGAGGGTGGAGAGGTAATTAGTTTTACGATTAGATCGATCACAGGCATTGCAGCATGAAAAAAGAACATTTAAATTGAAGAGTTGTAGAGTACAGTGGGGCAAAAGTTCGAGTGGGGCAAAAGTTTCCTTTTATGATTTTTTATTGTATACCACAGTTAGTCTGGCAACACTGTCGCACACGTGTCGATGTTTTGGCAGGTGAAAATTGTACATCAACATTGTTTTGTTTATCACGCGAAATTTGTGTGTTTGTCAGCAAAGTTCATTTTGTACACTGGTAATATAAAAACTGATGCCCTTGCAAACGAGTTTTGAAAAGTTAAATCGTCTTTCCCACGAAATCTAAATTATGATTTGTGTTGCTTGAAGGTTGCTCTGAAAGATGCGGTAAATATATTTTCAAATATTTTTGAGAATGTTGCTGGATTTTATTACACATCGATGAAACCCGGTAGGGGCCAAAGTTCGAATCAATAGCGAGAACAGAGAATCGCCAACGGAGAATCCAAGCTCTCTGTAACAAAAAGTATCGGGATCACGGAAACTGCGCTTCGAAATCGGTTAAAGAAGGTATTAATTATTGTCTAAGATTTACGTTCAAGCTTTATTTTGAACTATCATACATATTTCAGGGGCTTGGTGTGCTGCAACTTGGTCGGTTCCAGTCTGTGTTCACTCCAGAGCAAGAGAAGGAAATAGCGAGTCATTGCAAATCTCTGGATGAATGTTTTTACGGATTGTCATTTGCAGAACCACGGAGATCAGTTTTCCAGTATGTTGAAACCCTCAAAATCAACCATGGATGCAATAAAGATGCGAAGGCAGCAGGAAGAGTGGGCAATTTCCTTTATGCGCCACCACAATTGGTCGCTCCTCACTCCACAACAAACTAGCCTTGGTTGAATGATGGGTTTTAATCAAGTGCAAGTTGGCATATTTTTCGACAATTTAAATGAAATGGCCACAAAACACGGGTTAAGTCCAGACAGAGTATACAACATGGATGAAACCGGAATGTCGACGGTACCTAACAACGTCCCCAAAGTGGTCTCAGCTACCAGTAAGAAAGCAGTAGGCAAGATCCGTTCGGGAGAGCGAGGAGAGTTGGTGACGGCTGTTTGTGTCATGAGTGCGCAGGGGAATTATGTGCCGTCAGTGCTGATTTTCAAAAGAGAGCGCCAAAAACCCGAGCTGATGAACGGAGCACCTCCTGGATTACAAATGTTGGGTACATAAATTCGGAATTGTTCTACCAATGGCTACAGCTTTTCCAGAAGCATACTAAAGTAACAAAAGAAAACCCTCTGTTACTCATAATGGGCAATCATAGTTCATCAGTCGCTGCAAGCGGTTCTCTATTGCCGAGACAACGGAATTATGCTTCTCTCCATCCCTCCGCACAGTAGCCATAAATTCAACCACTGGATCGTTGTTTTTCCCAAGCTCTCAATACTAACTATGCTCAGGCATGTAATCACTGGTTGATTTCTCATCCTGGCAGAGCAATTACCCAGTATCAGGTGGCAGAGTTGTTCGGCATCGCTTACGGTATATGTGCAACTATTGAGAAATCCGTCAACGCTTTCAGAATGTGTGGGATAGTCCCTATCAACCCAGGAGTTTTCAACGATTTTGCACCCAGTGAAGTTACCAACAATCAGAGTGACGGAAAATATTGATCAGGAAATTGTACATCCGCCTAGTATTGAAGTACTGGAGAACCGACAAATGCCAGCTGATAATACCGAATGTGAAGTAAGCAATACAATATCAGGAGGAAATACATCAACGCCGGCCAAAAGCACTCAGTTATCCGCACGCAACGCAGTAGGTCCGAATACGACAGCGACACGTAACAAGCCCCAGGAAATGAACATTGGTTCTAACGCTTCTGACCATCATGCTGAGATTGGTGAACAATTAAGACCACTTCTGGAATCTTTGCGTAACATTTTGAATAGCTTCGAAGCAGTTTGCGCTGATTTTTCATCTTCAATGGCTACGCCTGAGCCGACCCAACCTGCTGGAATGTGCTCATTTTCTGGGATAAGGCCTCTTCCAAAGAGATCTCAACCACAAAAACGACGCAAGAATGGCCAAAAGTCGGAAATCATGAACAGCACACCATTTAAAGAAAGGCTTCAATCAAAGGTCGAAGAACAAGCACGGAAGGACTGCAAGTCAGCTGCAAAGCGTAAAAAGTTATTTAACGCACAAATCCTACCAAGAAAAAGCAAAAAATTGAGAATAAATAGTTCTGCTTATTGAACAAAAAATGAATTTACTTGATTTCCAAGTTCGAATACGGAATTGATTCAAACTTTCGATTTTAACTATTGGAAAATCATTTTGCCTTCGAGCATATCATGTCAAACGGAAGAATATATGTCATCCAATAAAGTTATGAATTAATCGTTTTGATAACTTCATTTATTTACATTTTTAGCGATTCAAACTACTAAGGTCGAACGTTTACCCCACCTTACTCTATTCGTGCACGACAAAACCACAATGGATCATAGTTTGACCGAACCCAACTATGATTTTAGTAGGGCTAACTATGTAATTATCAAAGAAAAATTGAATTGTATTGACTGGCAAAATGTACTGCGTGATCATGATGTCGGTCAAGCAATGGACGCAGTCTATCAAATTATGTATGATATTTTAAAACAAACAGTGCCTATGCAAAAAAAGGGAAAAATCTAGTTTCAAATCCCCAGTATGGTTTACATAGATAAGGGTAGGTGTTGGCCACATTTGTATTTTTCAGATATAATCCTGAATGCGTTGTAGAGTAATATATCTAGTAACCTAACGTCCGTGCTCCATCACAATATTTTCTATTGTGATGTGTCCAACTCAATGGGTAAATTAAACTGAAAAATAGTTTAAAAGAAGGGGAACTTGGAGTTGAGCACACGTACCCACTGGTTGACGCTAAATATTGGCCAACGAGCTTTTGGACATTTGTTTGAGGATTTGTTAAGCGACACAAATTTCCAAATCCAAAGTTCGGATGCCTTGTTGGTACCCGGACTTTTTGTTCTTTATGAATCTGGACACTTTTCAAGGGCTGCAAAATGGTGATTCGACAACTGTGATGGAGCGTGCGTCCCCGCAACATAGCTCTGGTCCTCACAAGTTCCTACCTCATGCTTCCACGGGTCAGCAGATGACAAAGACCGCCAGCTAAGGGTTGCGTACTTAGCTGGTAGTGCAGCCTGGGCACTGTTGTCCTTCTGACTTCAGCTAGATTGAGGAGGCGCGTGCCGAGCGTCTGTCCACCAAGGAGGTCTGTTCACCAGCGGCTGAGTAAGAAACGCTGTACCTCGGCAGCTATACCTTAGGAGGCAGTCCCACCAACGCAATGTAGGCAGCGCGGTAAGATAGCATGCTGAAGTCTTACCCTACCACGAAAAATGTAAGTATTCTTTATTTCTTTATACGGTATATAATTTTGGATCATCCATGGAATCAGAAGACATGCAGATAGTACACATGTTATTCTCATTTTATATTATAACATCCCTTCACAATATTTTTTATGCTATTTTCAGCTTCGCATTTATCCATCATCGTAAGTTTTAGTCCACATACCTCCCATGAAGCGAGATAAGGCGCTATAACCTTGGCAATTATTGCCACGCTTTTGGTTCAAATGCCAAAAGTTCACCCACAGGCAAAAGGAGCATAAACTAATCTTTCTAGTATCTATGCTCCCAACGATAAGGTACAAATTATCACACTGTATAACTCAACATGGAAGCGTTTGGTACGGGAGGTCCACGCTTTCTTCCTTCCCTTGATTCAGAGTAGTAAAGCGATTTTAGATCTTTCTGGAATCGCTCTATTTCTTGGAATCCTCTCTGCGAAACATACTACGCAGTTGGCCTGGCCAATGACAAGAAAAATGATGTATTCAAGAAAACATCATTTTCCAGGATGCTTTCAAGAATTGGCTGCGTTAGTATGAGATTAGATTAGATTAGATTATGAATCTGAACACTTTTCAAATCACAAACTAGCATGCAGTTGTGAGCTTGTAAATTTGTCAGAATAGCGTATTCGCGATAAACCTGAGAGGGTTGATTCATCGACTAAGTTCGTCAGATATAACGCGAATGAGCTTCAGCTTAATAAACAACTGAGTATTGTATTCGTTTATTCAATAAAATGTTCTCACTATTCTCATTCATATCTTTGTTCTTAATATTGTTTCTTTTCAGGCAACAAATAATTTATTTCTACCAAATTTTGAAGACAATATCTAATATCTCTCTATTTTTCAAAACTTTTTAAGTAGTGGTGCTTCGATTGGGCATGAAGATTTGAATTGGCTTACCGGATGCTTGACGGATGCCTGTGAAGTTGTGTACAGGCGACTCGTGAGGTAGTAAGTGCTCTCAAGGACGTGGAGCAAGACAGGTAATTGTTACTCATTGTATCTATATGTCCTTTTTTAATAGGTTTGCGCAGACCATCAGCTAAATCGGTTGAATCGGTTGTGTTGATGGGTTGTTCCGTAATATTTTGTTATCGGACGTTTATGTCTATTGTTCTGGTTGCCTATTGCGTCGCCATTGCGTTGCCGTCGCGCGAGTGATCGAGTGAGCATGAGAAGTCGTGGTTCGCCGGGTAAGATGGGTCGGTGGAGAGGTACATATTTAATTGTGATTCAAATTATTCGTTCGCCATGCTCGTCGGGCCACCCTATCTTGGAACAAATAAACCACTGTCCCATTTTGTAAATGACTCCAGCGACATCCGTACTGTTGGTGTAGATCGGTCAAAGTTGGCTCTCAGGCGTTGAGATGAATTGCCTCGTTTTCCTAATGAGATACCACTATCACACTCTGTGAGTGGCCCCAATAGCCCCAATTTAACTTGACAGTTTATCGTTAACCAAAACGAACCCTGCCGCTACCCAGTCCTGTTATCCAAAATCCCAGTGATTTCTCGTGGAAGAGCAGTGGATCCTGCGGCTTCCAATAAAGCGAGTATCACGTCAACATATTCCTACCCTTTTCTTACTTGACCTGCATTCGGACGGCGCCGGCGCCGGTATTGCCTTAGTTTGGGATCACCAGTTTTTACACATTGAAGATGTATGTTAGTCCCAAGCATCATCTGTTGGTTCTCTGTGTATTAACAGCTGATCTATAAAAAACCGCAGAAGAAACTACCATTTCGGATGAAATGGTAGTTTTTATTACAAGATTTTTTTCTGTGTAGATAAATAGAAACATTGAATTTTCTGCGTTATCAAATGCACATAAAGGGAATGCTAGATTAGGCAGAAAATAAATAGAAATGTCATGTAAATTTTAGCCAGATAACGCTTTGATCTAGCCTGTTGTATGGAAGATTGCAAACATTGTTGTATGGCTCATGAAAGATTGCAAACAATTTCGTTGTTCACGCTTGTTTTGGCTTGGAATTAAAGAGGAGAAATTTTACGCCTGTTAAAATTCATTTTTTTTTGTGTAATAGACATGTTACTAATCTCAAAAATAGGAAACAAAAAGCTCATACAAAAGAAATAAAAATGATGAAAACCTTTTGATTTAGCTAGTCATATGAGATTAATTGAGTTAAGAATTGAACCCGGGTTGAGAATAATATGTAAAATATGATCTTTTTTAGCTATGTAGTCATGTATCCCAAAATCTTTTTTAGCTATGTTAAAGGAAAACGTTAGTCTAAGAACTTTCCGCCAAAAATGCAAGTGGCATAAGCAACTTAAAGGGTGTCCACGATGAAATTGCCACACACAAAATTGATTCGCAAAATTCGAGTTTTCATCCGATTGCCATCAAATTTTCAGGGATTGAGAAATAACTATTAAACTTCATTTTACCATTTTACTCGTATTTTATTTACAGTCCATACGCAAATGCCCGCACCTTGGCCTTAACTTCGGCCATAAGATTCTGCACAACCTGTGAATCAACCGTTTTTTGCATGTAAACCCATACTTTCTTCAGTTCCTCGACCGTCTTCACTACCTTAGGTCGTTTAAGAAGGTGCTGCTTCATAATCGCCCAGTACTTCTCGATGGGGCGGAGCTCCGGAGTGTTGGGAGGGTTGAACATTTTCGGCACGAAATTGACCTTATTGTCCGCATACCACTTCAGCACGTCCTTGGAGTAGTGGCATGAGGCCAAATCCGGCCAGAAGATTGTTGGGACGTTGTGGGCCTTCAGGAGAGGAAGCAGCCGCTTCTGGAGGCACTCTTTTATGTACACCTGTCCGTTCATCGTGTCCTGGGTCACGAAAGGTGCACTCCGCTTCCCGCACGTGCAGATGGCTTGCCAAACCAGGAATTTCTTTGCAAATTTGGACATCTTCTGAGTGCGGACATGCTCCGGAATGCTGAACTTATCCTTGGCCGTGAAAAACAGGTTGCCGGGGATCTGTTTGAAGTCGGCCTTCACATATGTTTCGTCGTCCATGATGCAGCATTCAACTTTCGTCAGCATGTTGAGGTACAACATCCTGGCACGGGTTTTGGCGGACTTGTTCTGCTTCTCGTCGCGATTAGGGGCCTTTTGTACCTTGAACGTTCGAAGCCCAGCCTTAGTTTTGGCCTTCTGGACAAAACTTCGGCTTAGGTGCAGCTTCTTAGCCACATCCCGAACGGAGGCGTTCGGATTTCGGTTGAAGGCCCCAACTACGCGGTTGTGATTTTTGGTGTTGTACGGAATACTTTTTCCTTCACTTCTGGGCTTCCGATCGGTGGTCAACCGTTCCTCGAACCGCTTAATCACTCGCGACACCGTGGAATTCGCGATTCCCAACGTTTTAGCGATGGAACGATGCGAGAGATCCTTGTTCTCGTGATGAATGCGCAAGATTTTATCACGCACGAGCTGTTCTTTCGACTCCATTTCCGCGATCACAGGACTTTAAAACTTGCAGGATGTAAATAATGCACTATGAACTAAATCCACCCAAATTTTCATTAAATTCTACCCAACGGTTAAAAAGTTAGAGCAATTTCATAGTGTGGCAATTTCATCGTGGACACCCTTTATTCACTGATTTCTTAAAGGATATCTGTACTTCTCATGACGGTAGTGAGCGCGACTTGCAATATTTTTCGTACCTCCCCGAGCCAATGACGGCCATTTCAGTTGATAACTTATCTGTCCGAGAAATTTTACATGCTCTGGAAATATTGAATGCTCTGGAAATATTGAATGCTTCTCGGACCAGACGGCTTACCACCTATATTTTGAATCTCTTTCAAAGGAGCTAGTTAAACGTTTATTTTGGTTGTTTAATTCATCTTTGGAGTTCAGCGGCAGCAGGAAGTGTTTGGATGAAGTCATTTTTAATCCTAATTTTTTAAAGTGGAAGAAAATCTGATATTAAAAACTATCGTGGGGTTGCTATTATCAAGCATTTCGAAACTTTTTAAATCTATCATTAATGATAATATATTTTTGCAGAAGAAGACAATAATTTATGATAAGTCGGATCGCAGCAAGACGTGCTTGGAAACTGACGTGTTTTGTTTTTGCTAGGTCCTTTTCGTGGAAAATAAAATCAAATATATATGCGAAATTCAACCTAAACTAACAGCGAAATCATTAAATCACCACGTGTTTTGTTACTAATTGTATTCGGGCTGTTCCTTTCGAAAAGGATGATGTGAAAGTATTTGCCGAAAAGCAGAGTGCTACTTCTGTGGAGACATAAATGCATCCTTTAGCATAACAGGGAAGCCGTTCAAATGAAGACTGAAGATCAGTAACAATATCCGGTGAGATCTTTCTGAATTTGAACGATACTGCTAAATACGTGATGGCACAATAAGATAATGTCACATCGGGCGTGCCACAAGGGTCTCATCTTAGTCCATTATTATTTATTTTGAGTTTTCTTCGTGTTTCAGTATATGCAGACGACAAGAAACTTTTCATGGAGATATGTCTTTTTACATTCGGTATAAAACAAATTTGTTGGAACTTAACGTAAAAAATGCAATTCTATATCGTTTACCAGAAAACACACATTAATGCAAAAATGTATTGATCTCGGCCAGAAAACTGTTAAAAGATGCAGTCAAATTAGAGACTTAGGTGTTATACTCGATGCTAAATTAACTTTTGGCGAACATTATAATTACATCATCTATAAAGCAAGCAATATGCTCGGGTTTATCAAAAGGTTTAGCTTAAACTTTAATGATCCTGATACAAACAAATCGCTGTACGTAACATATGTGAGACCCTTTCTTGAATATTGTAGCATAGTTTGGTCTCCATATCAAGATACACATGTAAGCTGTATAGAGTCAGTTGAAAAACAATTTTTGTCATTTGCCCTACGAAAGTAAGGTTGGATGACTTTACCAATGCTCCCTTAACTCCCTTAGCTCAGTCGGTAAAGACGTGCTACGGAGCAACACTATGGTGGAGATGATTGGGCTCGATTCCCGGTCTGGTCTAGGATTTTTTCGTTAAGGAAAATTTCTCGACTCCCTGGGCATAGGGTATCCCAAGCAGAGCTTAAAAATATCATATTCAATTCTCAAATTGCACCCTGGCTGAGTTAAAATATTAGTCATCACGCACTGTTCCTATCGAACATGAAGTAAACACAAATTTACCTTCATGAGTCTCTTGTGCAAGATGAGTCAACTTGTTTTGTGTTGCTTTACTTTGATCATTCTTTCGTTCCAGAAAGCAGTGAATGTACGTAAGTGCAAACAACTCATTCAATTTCAACGTTCTACCGTGAAGACGAAAGAACAGTCATTCATTTGGAGAATCAATGAAGTGAAAAAAACCAAAACTTCTCGAATCGATCCTTCAAATGCCTTTTCTCGAACAAATGCCACAAAAACTCTGTAACGATTTCGGCCATTTTGGCCTTTTGGCTTCCTTTGCCTTCAGCCATGTTCGGGAATACTTGACATCCTGTGGCAAACAAAAAAATCACTCACGAACGCGAAAATGAGTGACTGGTTACCAGAACATTCAGTCAAGCGACCAAAATCTCTTGAGGCTTGAATAGCCGTGTGCTTTGCTGTGGTGTGAATGAGTTATGTGGAGCACAAGGACAACGGAATGACTGAGCATAGCAAAATAGTAAACACGAATATATTGCGTGACTGATAGAACGAAATTAAGGGAGCGAAAATTGTACCTACTGAATATTTTTTTTCTCATCGTTCACGACGGGTGTCATTTTTTTCGAGCTCTGATCCCAAGTTACAATTTTAGTTATATTCCAGCCGTATAGCACTCCTCCCGGCTTTGTTGATATAACTACATTCAAAACTGTTTTGTCTACCAACACTCGTCTATGCATCTTTAAAGCCGAAATGGGTACTAAGTAGCTCATTCGATAGACGGTTGTGAATTTTTTTTAATAAAACCTTTATAAAGCCTTTATAAAGGTTTTGAAAATCTTCTAGCTAAAGATGTTATGCCTACTCGAGAACCTTCATAAAACCTATTGGCTGTCATCAAACCCAGCATGGGGCCAAATGCCCACAGCTGTCAAACTTCACTGTTATATCGTGGTTGTTTTTTTGCTTTGTTCGATTCTTTGCTCTTCTGATTCATCTATCAGTAAATAAAATCTAAACTAAAAAAAGATCTAGTTATGCGGGAAATTTTGTTTGACAGCAAAATATCCAAAACAAATTGAGTTTTATGTAGTGTATCATGCTCAAAATCATATGCGCATTTAATTTTATGGAGAATATTGGCACGATTATAGAAAATTAATGCGCATCGACGCTAACGACGCATGTCTTAGAAAGACTTCAAAGTTAAACAGCCCTAAACAATTTTATGACTGGGCGACATCGGAAGAAGTAAACCAACAGTTTGAAAAAGACTGGCAATTTGCAAACGCTGAAGATTACACAGACGCTGAAAAAATATTACTGGAGAGGTTAAATAATCTTGTTCCGATTCCAGGGACACAAACATATCATGCGTTTATTCCAAAAGACGGAGAAAGAATTATTGTAAATTAATTCTCTGATGAATAAAAAAATCTAGAATATATTGATGTAGAAGGAGATGTTCGCTCATCACCATGAGGCACCAAGAGTGAACATTAATGTTTTTGGCTAGAATGAAAGATGTGAAGAGAAAGTGAAAGTTCCGTCAGAGTGCCGCTGGTAGGAAAATTTAATGGATGTTTTTTGAAAATTGAGCGATACATGCCCTGTATCTAATGGTACTCGAACCATGGACGTTAATCTTTGCCTAACATCCCACTGCGGGGTAGGTTGTAGTAACGGAACAAGTCCGCCACTTCAACAGGCTGTTGAAGTGGCGGACTTGTTCCGTTACTACAACCTACCCCGCAGTGGGATTTTAGGCAAAGATTGACGTCCATGGTTCGAGTACCATTGGATACATGCCCTTTCGCTCAATTTTCAAAAAAACATCCATTAAATTTTCCTACCTGCCGCACTCTGACGGAACTTTCACTTTCTCTTCACATCTTTCATTCTAGCCAAAAACATTAATGTTCACTCTTGGTGCCTCATGGTGATGAGCGAACATCTCCTTCTACATCATAATCGTTACTCCTCGCACGGAGAATAAATAACATAACAATTAATGTAGAATATATTGTATACTTTCCTCTCGAAAAAACAATGAAACGGAAATCTTCCTACAGTATGAATCAAACACGAACTTCACGACATAAAAAATGATTGTGAAACTAGTAAACAAGTAGACATTAAAACATAAACTGTTGCTTCCTAAATTTAGAAATAAATAAATAATAATGATAAAAATTTATAACGTATATGTGATGATGTTGATAAAAAATTAACAACAAATATATGTTTACTTATTTTGACCATAGAGGCCTCCAAGCGTCGGACAAGGAGAAGTATAATCGCTATGAAAGAAACATTTGAATATAGTAAAGGGTGTTTCGATCAAAATTTGGTCGACTTAAACTTGACGCATTTCCTTTCATCGTGCATTAGAAAATTTTGCACACCCCTCATTTTGAAGATGTGTGCGTGTAGCATCATGATTTTGAGATTAGCACTTCAGTTATAAAAATGTCCAACATTGCGACCGGCACCGTCAACCAGGAAATTTATCTGAACGAGTGCCTTCAAAAACGTCTACTGCCTTTCCTGAATCGCAACAATTGTTCCGTTCTATTTTGGCCGGATTTGGCATCTTGCCATTACGGAAAAAGATCATGCTGCCAACAACGTTCAAGTGGCGCCCAGGGGCAAGACCCCCCCTTTCCAACACACCAGAGCTCCGCCCAATCGAACAATATAGGGCTTTCGTCAAGCGGAACCTTAAGAAGACTCAAAAAGCTGTTGTGAGCGAGACACAGTTCAATGCAAACTGGCGTTCTGCGGCGAATAAAGTGGACAAGGAGACTGTACAAAATCTTATGGCAGGTGTCAAACGAAAGACCCGGCAATTCGTATTCGGCAAAAAGGAAGCTTAGCTGCATATTTATCCTGTATTAACTGAACTTGAAAAAGAAAAAGAATTTGATTTATTAATAAAAACTTTGATCGACTCACACACCTTATTGTTTGACCAAATTTTCATTGGAACACCCATTATATATTTAAATTTGAATTGGATAATTGGATATAAGATTCCATGCCAATATGGGAGCACAGCGCAAGTGCATAAAATTCAAAAGTATTTTCATCTAATTCAATCTTAATAGATAATACAGTATAAGAAAATAAAGCCCAGTTTAGGTCAACTTTCTGTTTGTCATGGATTTAGAAAATATTCCTCCGGTTTAAAAGAAAATGATATTTCCATCAGAATGGTGTTGAATGATAAAAAATTAAACTTGACCAGAATAAGCGAAATCACTTTTTATTTAGTTCCATTTGAAATCGCTAACAAATGGATATTTTAAATGCTAAAAATTACTTTTTTTATCCACACTGTAGGTTAGATCTCAATTAGGAAAAACTTCAAATTTTCCACCTTTATCAATGCTTAATTTCACCAGTGCTCTAATTTCATCAACCTAGTTTACTCTCCCGAACGCGTATCAAACCACTGCTTTTATAGTCGTTGAATATCGAAAGTTATTTTATAAATTATTTTGATTGTTAGCATATTTCTTTTGTTAAACTGTTTGCTTCTCCGCACGTGCCATCACTGCTCATATTTCCGCCCATGCTCCAACTACCACTCCCTCCTAGGAAACACTACAATACTGAAAATTCATGCACGTAGTCTAGGTTTAATTTCCCTATGATCTCGGTCTGTGCTTAAGTAAACGACCATTTGATTTGGCTGCATAGATCTGTAATGTAGGAGTACTAATGAGCGGTAATTGCAACATGAATGGCAATCGGTACACTGATGGTGTGTTGTGGCATACTGTGGCCCTGCAGCATCTTCTCTTCTTTCCAAATTGATGCTTGGTTTAAATCAGCGCTGTACTGACTAAACCTATAGCCACATCTAACGTTCTTTAGGCTGGTTTGAAAAATAGTGAAGCAAACGCAAAAGGCGTACAACGTTAACCTTTATAAGAAGCACTCTATGGTTCTCGCCCTGGATTTTGACTTCCCTGGTGTAGGCGTATTTTCTGCGCTCAATACTTGTACCTCACTGAAATTCCATCGCATGGTTCCATTTTTATGAATAATTGATACATAAAGGTAATTCAATAAATCAACTGCATCATGCTGTAATTTTGTCTTCACTGTGTCGGAAGTTTTTGTTCGGTCTAACTAGCTTTCCCCATGTTGAAATTTGAATTAAATCTGTTAAATTTTGTTGCCCTAGTTTCTGGCTGCAAGGCAGGGTTATATCTTTCAGAAAGTGTTCTGTTGTTAACTTTTTGAATTAGCAAGGATGTTACAACAGATTTGACTAATTTGGTGCCTACGCAAGTTCTCCTATGAATCCAGATGATAAATATTAAACCTATCAATATTTTCTCTCGTTCCAGTTCTGCTTTCAGTTCGAAGCACCTTCAACTGTCTCACCCAGAGCAGTGCAGATAGCAGCCAGTTTCATCCAGAGGCCAGTAACTAAGCGTCTGGTTTTGCCAGTATGATTCATGTAGTTTTACGCAGCCGGTTGGATTTCAAAGAGTGCAAATAAAAGCGGAAAGAAACAGCTGAATTAATACAAACGTTCCCTAGCTGCTGTATAAAATACCAGCTCACGAGCGAATGAAATGAATGGTCTATTGCATTTGGGGTGACTGAAGCTGGGATTGGGAATGATGATAATTGAGAGAACAAAACTGCTATATGAAGCGCGCATTTCCAGTGAAGCCTCTTTAGCTCAGTTGGCAGAGCGCTGGTCTTGTAAACCAGCGGTCGTGAGTTCAATTCTCACAGGAGGCATGTGGGTTTTTTTTAATTCTATTTTGTCGGATGTAGCTGCTGAAAAACTACAGCAAATTTATTGGGGACATAACTGTTTGATGAGCCATACGACATATTTACAACTTTCATTCTGCGCTATGAAGTGACAAAACAGTCACGTCATTCGCGGTGACTCGCGGCAAATCAAATTGGAGAGCGTCTCACGCGAGCGACATCAAGACACTTCATTTGCGGCTCGAAATGAGGGATCCAATTCGTAGGAAGCCTTTTTTTGCTGCAATAAAGTGCAGCATACTACAATGTGTTTTATTACATTTTTTTGTCACTTTTTTCATGTTATTTTGTATAAACTTTTATCAATTTACATAAAGATACTAAGTTAACCAAACCAACGTTTTATTGTTGTTCCATAAGCAACGGAGTTGCCATAACACCTTTTAATCCATTGCTTGCTCTAACGGTATTTATCCTCATCAAGAAGCAGTGAAAAAATTAAATACAAATACAATGTACAAATTACAAATGGACACAAAAGTACAGAAATAGCGGCACTCTCAGCCAGGGATTGTCGAAATACACAGGGCAGTGCAAAATAGACAAGTGCTTCACCCAATTTCAAGTGTGCATCTCCTGTTTCAGAAGATCGCACAATACGAACACACGAGATTTCGTAGCAACACGAGAGACAGAAAGCCGCACATGCACTTCTATCTCAGAGATAAAGAGTAATGCACAGTGCTTTACTCTTTATGTACTTTGGTTCATGCTTTGGTAAATGGTATCAAAAATGAAATTTTTTGATTCTAATAACAAAAAGGCATTGTAGGGGTTCATAGAGGGAAAATTTCATTAAAATTTTAATTCACAAACTAGTTGGGCCTGCCGCCGTGCCTGTTTTTCGCACTTGTGTTTGTACAGAGACGACAAGGGAGAGTGCAATCGTTAATGCCCAAAGAGGCGAGAGCAAATTTGAAATGAGATGTGCGGCTTTGAGCGCACGGCAAAACAAGGGTGCGCGGAAGTACGGACTGCACTTTCACGTCTCTTTGAAATTTAATGTGCTGTCTCGTAGCAGCGCGTGCTGCACTCAAAGAGGTTTGCGTCGCACTTTATCGCTGTTTTTAGCACAATAACTCACAAACTAATGAAAACAATGCAATGAAATTTTTTTCAGCTATCTTTTGAAGGCTGGTACTACCTAAAAATGAGGTGAACTAAGAAAAACAAGCGCCATCTATATGTAAGGCCTGGGACTTCTCATTTCAACTGATATTATTTTAGGAAACTGTCTGCGAGCATGATTTCGTTCTACCGGGATAGCTAGCAACTAAACAGGAAAAGTTTAAGAAGAGTCTAGAAACCAAAACTTACGCTCTGAGGTATGACCAAGGTTTGACAAGGTTCCAAGCATGCCGGCCCTTCGACGGTGAAACTAAGGTAAGAATGGATTTCAGACATTCTCCTGTTCAAAAATTGTACCCAGCCACGGAAGGAGAAGATGTTCTCTGCAGATTTAAGTTCGCGTTATGAAAAATTAGATAAATTTTCCAGGAAGTTCATGATTTAGCAAGGTAACGGCACCAGTGGAACGAAAACCAAGAGTTTTGTTACAAATAAGGCGATAAACCTACCTGTCATAGAAGTACACAATGGACCTGTGAAATTTTGACCTAATTTAGTGAGCCGCCACTACAGCCGGAATTAATCAGTGGTATCGTGACAATGGGGTAATGCATATACAGACCGTCTGTACCGTCTGTAACAGACGCCCAGATTTTGGGACAAATTTGCCAAAGAGGTGATGTGCAACGATTAGTGGAGTGTAACATAAGAAAAGTGTTACATCAGAAATGAAGAGAAATATTTTTGATGATATGAAAGAGTAATAAAACCTCTCTGTTTTGATTAGTAAACCTTTTTTGTATGCCATCCCATCACCGAGATCAGTGATGTCCATATCCTCAGTGTGGTAGAGAGAGATTTTAAATTTTCCACACACGCTTCCTACCTCAACGAGAGCTCTTCTCTCTTGTTTATATTTGCATGCGGGTTGCGCATGTGAGTGGAAAAACATGGTTTTTATTCACACTACACTCGATCGCTCTAGAGTGAAAAGAAGAGCTCTCAAACTCACAGAAGCGAATGCAGATAAATTCCCTAACGCGTGCGCCCCAGTGAGCTCACTGGCATGGGCTCGTCTGCTAATATTCAGCAGTGATTGCAAATTCGGTTTGACGCTACATAAAAAAGAAAGAAAGAATAATGTTTCTTCCCGCTTCCTTTTTTCGGACATTTTCTGCAACTCCGACGATGTTTTAACTTTCAATCGCACCAGCGTATCACAGATAGAGCACTAGTGCGTCCTCGCCCCAGTGTACGCGGCAATGATAGCAGGCGAGACCACGTGGGCGAAGACAGATGAGAGCACGTGCGAGCGATCGTTTAAAAGAGAGTGTGGTAATCACAGGCGCACACTACCACTCTGTCTATTTTTAACCGAATAAAAGAGCACTTTGCTTTTTATGAGGTGAGTTATGGTTGTATTCTCTGTGAAGGTACAAATCTCACGTACCAGCGTAACATTAGTGCGAAATGTCATCTCTGACCGAGATGTAAGATTTTTTTTCTGCACAGATTCCAAGTGGCCAATGTTTTATCAAATGAATACTAATAAAGCTGTTATAGTTCTAATCCACCAATAAATACCACAACAAGTGGACACATTACCAATTATGTTATTACTGCGTAAAGTAAACTACGACAATTGAATTATAATGTTTTGAAATTGGAATATCTTTATATCTCATGGAAATATCTTCACATCCCAAGGATTTTATGATGATGGGAACAATTTCCAATTTCAAAACAAAAAGTGGAAGATTTGATACATTGAGAGATGGAGATCAAGGAATCTTTTGAAATTTTCTCTATGTTCTCTATAAAATTTCTTTTCTTTTCTGTGACCTATGAATTACAGGGTGTTCGATAAGTACGAAAACACTTTAGAAATGTGTTGAAGCATTTAAAAGACAAGATATTTTTTTCTGAGTCAATTTTTATTGAAGCAATGTTTAATGAGAATCTTTACAACATATTATCTGGGAGCACCCCCGCGTTGTGCTGTATGACGCGATTGAGACGTTTCTCAGACGAATCGACGAATCGTTCTGGGCACGCATCTGGTCCGTCGACATTTCATCCCAGATCTTGGAAATGAACTTCTTAAATTAGCCCTGATGTTCACTCTGCTTGGCCAGCATGTACGACCATACATAAAAGTCCAGGAGATTAAGGTTCGGGGAGTTGGGAGGCCATAAAGTCTTATCGAGAAAATCAGTCAAATTCTCCTGACACCACACTTGAACGTTGTTCGCCGTGTGGACATCTAGGTCAACAGCGATCTTCCAGATCGAGCGGTTCATTTTTCGACGAACCCGAGCCCTCATCACTTTAAGCCTGTCTCCCGGTACCGACGGATGGTGGTATAGATTAATTTTCGCGTCACCCCGTGCGATTTCAACCGCCGAAATATGTCGCCGGGTCGCTCACCTCTCGGAAAAATCTTACTACAACGTCGCGGTACTCTTTCATACAATAAGATACAAACATAACAATTATAGTATGTAAATCCCATAGTGGGGGAACCCATCAATCCATACTGGTGGGGACCAGTATCACAACACTTCTAGGGTTTTTTTCATTAGGGCGAATCTACAATTGAGAGATTCTCTCCGGGCTCGCTCTCTTTCATTCATTACAGCGCCATTATAAAACTTACGAGGCATTCTTTAGTACAGGTCGAAACACAACAGTGCTGGCTAGCATACTCTACAAATAGTAGAATGAAAAACGTAAAGGTGATTGGTTTATGAATGAAAGAGAGCGAGCCCGGAGAGAATCTCTCAATTGTAGATTCGCCCTAATGAAAAAAAAACCCTAGACTTTAAGGTATTTCTCTCCGATGTCTCTAAGTGAGAGATGACGAGAGGAAAAAAAATTAAGTAAAATCAGACATTGTATACAAAAATAAACCCAAACGGAGAGAGTTTCTCTCCCATGTAGGTAACAAAACGGAGTGTGTACAAACAACCGCTTGAACCATCACAAGCAATTGGATGGTAGTACGTGAGCACGATCAGCCACGCATTCGTTTGCCTTTCAAGGTGGTGGATTTGTCCGTGCCTTGACCTACCCCGTAGTGGGATGTTGGGCAAAGGAATGCGTGCTTGGTTCGAGTACTACTAGTTCCAAGTCTTTCGCACAATTTTCAATACCTGCCGTACACTGACGGAACTATCAACATTTTCTCTTCATATCTCTCATGTTTATCAAACATTACTGTCCACTCTTGGGGCCTCATGGTGATGAGCGAACATCTCCTTCTACAACAAATGACAGCAAGTCGAAGCCGTGCGCGTCGGTTAGCCTGTATATGAGGCTTAAGCTGATACCAATACCAATACACAGAATGCACATGGTGCGCACCAACAATGATGAAAAGTTGTATTTGAACTTATTGAACACCCTGTATATCAGCAAAAACGTGATATGTCACAGAAGCTACTTCAATATTGCCTGTGGACATTCAATATTTCAGCACAAAGAAGTTTGTGAAATTTAAATTTGTACCGAAAAGTTTATTTTTTAAATTCACTCAAAAGTTGAAATCGATTTTCTCTAGAACTATCTTATTATTATATTGGACTTCTTTTGAAAAGATTTTTTAAGCTTATTTTGACTTTTTGATTCCCCATATTCTTATGGAAGCTTTTGGATTCTAGGAGATACGTATTTTACCTTTGTTTTCGAGGGTTTCTTATACGGATTAATCCAAGGACTAGCTATGTTGAGAGGTTGATAGTTTTTCAAAACCTTCAAAATAAACACTATTACGTGGTTAATGAATAATTATCTTTAGAGGAGATTTTAATCTCAAGAAATATTGTTTAAGATTATGGAAGATTGAAAGTACTTTACAAGTATCATTTATGGTCAGCAGAACCCTCATTAAACTTTAATCATTACAAACTACATTTCGATGTATTTTTATTCATAGGTATGCTTTTTATGCTGATGACCTCTGAAACATTTTCTTGTTCTGTGAAATATTCCATGCTGATCAACTTTATCGTCAACATTTCGGCTTAGTTATATATTCGGTTCTCAAACCCAATATTTTGATGTATTCATGTATTCTATTTAAATGAAACAATCCACACCTGTGAGTGCATTGTTGGTTTAAATCGGTGCCCAAATTTGAATAAATTTAAATGCGCACCTCACAGGTTTATAGTTCCTTTGCTAAACCAACTCCGATTGTTGAAATGTCGACTCTGAGTATCTATAATTTGCTTCCCTTCGGCAGTGAAACTACAACCTTTTACAACAAATTCATCATTATGAAAAAGAACGCGTATTGCAAAACATGGTTGGTGTAATGTAATTTAGACATTATTAACTAAGATAACTAAGGCTAAGGCTACCCATTAGATATTGTCCTGTTAATGTTCATTTAACTTTGGAACCATGTTTTTAAGATCAATAATAAGGTATTCATCCCTTGCAGCAGTGAAAAAAGTATTTTTAGCTCGATCGGTAGTTAGAATTCGAGAAATCCAAACCACTCCAAACTTGACATGTTTTGCGATACGTTATAATGCATTTATAAAACATACAATTAGGTATGATAAATATCTGATTCGTTGCTGACGTTAGTTCAAGTAAGTACACCGTTAACCAAAACGGATCCCACTGCAAACCCAATAATTTTATCCAACATCCCAGTGATTTCTCGTAGAAGTGCAGAGGATTTCTCGGCTTCCTTCAAAGCGAGTATCACGTCAACACACTCCTACCCTTTCCTTATTTGACCTGGATTTGGGCCAGGCCAGCGCCGGTATTGGGTTAGTTTTGGATCACCGGTTTTTACACATTAAGGATATATGGTAGTACCAAACATTATCTGTTTGTTCTTTGTGTAATAACAGTTGATTTGGCAATAACGGAGTAGCAACCTCGGGCGGTCAATCATTCTCATGCTCATCCTCAGTATTCTGAAGTAACCATGTCCAAAAAAAGGAACTTCGAATTGGAAGGTGAAAATTGACCTCATCACATCATGTTTCCTGTATATCCTTGTCGACAGAACAACATGGTCATGAGCCAGAACGATCTGATAAACTTTACTTATGTTCAATCGGATTCCAGCACTGCAATCCATGCCGAAGCTCGGTATAGGATAACACTAGCCCGAAAACGCATCATGCTACTGTTTGATCCATAGTTGTTCGGTATGATTCTAACTTTTACGACCTTCGCCGCCTGTTGTCAGGCATCGTCGTTGTAACCGATAACATTCAACTAATCGTTGATGATCGATATTTCAATAAATAATTTGATATCGCTTCAAGAACAACAGTATTGTAGTATTCCAACCTGAGGAAAACCGATTAATTCTTGCCATAAGCAGTACAAAATTGTTTCCACTAGTTCTGCTAATTAACAGTGAATGAATTTCACTTTCATTCTTCCATATTCCTCACCGCAACGCTAACGCTAATCCAAATTCAGTTTACTGACCGGAGGAAAATCGTCAACTTCGGTTCTGAGTTCACCTCGCGCAGTACAATAATCCAGCAACCCAAACCAAGACGCCCACTCACAATGCAATTAAAAAGCGAAAGGAAGTAGACTAATTGAAATGCAGCGCTCGTAACACCGGTGTAAGCGTGAAGCAAAAGAGCCAGCTCGTAAACTTTACGACTTCTGTCCACCGTCTTCGTCGCCCCGCATTCTCGATTTACTGGAACCGAGTGAATCAGCACCAAAATATGCCCTGCAAGAGATCGATGACGCAACCGATGGAATTTGGAAAAATTATCCTCGAATTCCAAAATGTTCAATTTGAAACGGTACTTCGGTCGTTCAGATCGGATCAGTGCATTGCATTGCAACGGTTGTCGGGAGGAAAACAAAAAAAAAAAACACGAGTTGACCAGCACTTAATCCTTCCTCCTCAACCACCTTATGTAGGCCTCTTTGGAAGTACGAAACAAATGACGGAAGTCCGGCCCGAACGAGTGCCGGTTATACCGAGCGGAAGGGGTAGGAGGTTATTTTTTTCACATTTTCCCTTCAACTAAACAGTTATTTATTTTCTTTTTGTTTGGAGAAGGACTGAGGCGTATTTTAATAGCGATTGTAACAGGTGCCTTGTGCTAAAAAGTTGTTCTTGTATTTTGCTGCTTCTATTTTTCTCGCTCTTGACTAAAATAAATTTCATGCCAAGTTACAATGGCGTCTCCAAATTGAAGGGTAGTGTAATCTTTTGTATCGAACTGTTTAACGTAGGTTGTATAATGTTTAATACACATCGTAAATATGATAGTAATATAATGTCGAGCAAATGTTTATACACAAATGAAAACACATTTGAATATCAGATTACCATTGTTTGATTACTGAATCAAGTTCATGTTGGATTTTCTTTCATTGAAATAATCTTAACAACAATCCGGTAATGTAGGCAAGTTTATTGAAATTATTTGAAATTATGTTATCAATTTGATATCAAACTCTCTCGGTGATAACTGAAACAATACTTTGAAGTGAAAAGCTTTTTTTTTGTTCAAAACAAACCAGTCACGTTTATCAAAAGTAGCCTTTTAAAAATGATAATATAACGTAACGGGATGTAATGTCAGCCTAGCTCCTTTATTCGGCCTATGTATTAAATCTATATATTTAAAAATGAACTTCTGTCTGTCTCAATCTTATAGACTCGGAGACTAGTGAACCGATCGACGTGAAAATTTATATGCAGGGGTTTTTAGGGCCGGGGAAGGTTCTTATGATATTTAGATACCCTTTTCGTCTTTGTAAAGGGAGGCTCCCATACAAATGAAACACGGATTTCTGCATAACTTGAGAACCAATCAAGCAATATTTACATGTGGAAGTTATTGAAAGCAGGAAATGTTTCAATGGTGGTTTGAGACCCCTCCCCATTCACAAAAAAGGTGGGGGGGGGGGTGTATTATACAAATGAAACACAAGTTTTTGCATAGCTCGAGAACAAATCAAGCAAATGGAATCAAAATGAGCAGGTAAAGGTTTTTGAAGGCAATAAATGTTTCTAAGATGACCTGCTCTGTCTGAAACGTAGTGGAGGGGGGGTTCCCATACAAATGAAACACATTTTTTTTTGCAAAACTTGAGAATTAATCAAGCAAATGGAATCAAATTTGGCACGTGTTTTATGGTGGTTTAGGACTTCTACGCCCACTGAAAGAGAGGGGGCGGGGGGCTTCCATACAAATGAAACATAAATTTCTGCATAAGTCTAGAGCTATTTAAGCAAATGGAACCAAATTTGGTATGTGGAGGTTTTTGAAGGCGGTTTGAGACCCCTCCTATCTCTGGAAGGGAGGATTTTCATTCCAATGAAACCCAAATTTCTGCATAACGCAAGAACTAATTAACCAAATGGAACTTCATTTGACAGATGGAGGTTTTTTAAGGCAAGAAATGTTTTTATGGTGAGTTGACACCCCTCTGCTCCCGAGAAGATGGGCTCTCATACAAATGTAACACAATTTTCTGCATAACGCTAGAACTAATCAAGCAAATGGAACCAAATTTGGCACGTGGAGGTTTTTGGAGACAAGAAATGTTTCTATGACAGTTCAAGACCCCCCCCCCCCCCCTCTTTAAGGGAGAGGTGGCTCTCATACAAATGAAACACAAATTTCTGCATACCTCGAGAACTATTTAAGCAAACGAAACCACATCTGCTGTCTGTCTGAACCACGAAAACTTCAAAACCAATCAGCATGAAAATTTGAATGCAGGGGTTTTGGGGCTGATGAAAGTTTTGTGAAATTTGGTGTTGAGTGTCGTAATTATAGCTTAAAATAGAATTTCTAAAGAGATAATAGTAATGACCAAAGGTATAACTAGTTGAATATCGTTTCCAGGTCATTTACATTATCAGTTATAAATAAAATTGTAATCAGCCGCTGCATATAAGGCTGAGTCAAGGGACATGTACCATATGATAAGAAAATTAGCCATTGGTGATCACTAAATTTGTTATGCGATAACAGCTGAGACCTAAATCATATCTGGCATAGTGAAACTTATTATTTATATGATACCGGTTTGAAAATTTATCTGAGAGTAAAAAGGGTGGAATAGTTTTTTCAACACACAACTAATCAAACAATTGGGCTACAAATGGTGAGTTGACAACTTGGCAGGAGGGTGCGACCGACCTCTGGTCCTCACAAGTTCCTACCTCACGCCTCCACGAGTCATATGATCACAAAAGACTGCCAGCTGAAACATGGAGACGCTGGTTGGCGTAGCCTGGGCAATGTTGTCAATCTGACAATAGCGAAGTGAGGGGGTGCGACCGGTAAATTATGTCATAATTTTCCATTATCATATCTTTCAGGTCTACCAGGTCATCAGGTATTAAAAAATAATTTAACATTTAATATTAATTTTTTTTTCTCATGGCAGTCATACATTGTCTAAATTTTCTGGTTCATAATGGATGCGGAAGTTTGTCTACAATTGCAACAAAACAGCAGTCGGCACAGATGTAATTTTCAGTTCATATTATAATATCCCTCGACTATATATTATCATAAAGGACATTGTTTATTCATAACCATTATTAATCTTCTTTATCACCATCATTATCATTTTTATCATTACTGGTGTTTTTGGGATTTATATTTTAACATTTTTTTTTTAAATAATTTCTCCTAATAGGTTATATATAATTTAAATTATTATGTCTTATATGTCCAATTATCATTATGATCTAGAAGTATCTAGTTGAACAAAAGAAGCTGCGACGGAATCTATGGTAGGCTTTTGCACTTATTACCTAATGTATTTTTAAATTTGTTTGCAAATGGACTGTTATAAATAGTGACCATGGCAACAGTAAATTAAAATGTATATATGTTATTTTTGTATAATTTAACAAACTTTTTTAGGATACCTCAAATCAAGATTTTGGGAAATTGCTGCTATCGATGAAAACAAACAAAAACTTGCATAAGCGTGAAACCACAGAACTCTACACTTTAACACTTTACAACATTTCTTACATTTCAGGATCCACCAAAGGGAGATCATAAATAATAGATACCGAGTTATAACAGTATTTTTCATTTACATAAATACATACACTATTATATAAATATTTCATGGGAATGGGAGGGACCATCAGGGCACCCGATTGAAGCACTCTGGATGGGGAGAGTGGAAATGCCAACTCCCCATTGTTAACAGTTTGTGAATAGAGGGCGGGCTCTTCTCCCCGCCCATTGGGGCATCCTCATGTTAGATTGCTTGCTCTTTTGACCAATTGTCCAATCTTGTTGTTGGAAGGAGATTCTTTATATCCCTGTGGATACGTATAAGTGATGTTGCCTATCGATCTACCCAACCCCTTTTTGGCCCTTCATACAATGGCATGATTAGGATAATCAGTGGTTATTAAAGCTTGATCAAGTCTAACAGCGAGGAGAGCTCACTGCTGTCGGACTTAGTTTCCGTGCTACAATGGGTGGTAGTACATATCATACATCATACATCATACACACAACTAATCAAACAATTGAGAAATCTTGGGACCTTTTGGTACCAAAAATCATTACAGTGTTAGATTGTTATGTATGGTGTCCTACGAACTGGCTGTGGTGGCCGTTTTTTCTAAGTAAGAAATCCTAAAAATGATATAGAATTTCACATAACATAAAATTAAACATGTAAGAGTTCGACAGCATAACTCTCGCATTACATTTTTGAAAAGGGCCAATATTTATTATTCAATTCTATTCATGCCAAAGTATTTTGGGGTCGTCTTCTTTCGAACTAAGCTGTTAGCAGAACAAATTCAATTGGCTAGAATCTGTAGCTTACCTAAAATAGCTTAGCCGGTAATTCCCAAATAACAATTATTTGTTGTTATTTGAATACATAAAACATAAAGAATAACTTGAACACCCTTTTAAATTTTAACTTTTAAAACCCTCTATTATTGTCAAATACTCGAAAAACCATACCATAAACCACAGTTCAGAAATCCTTCAACAACACATAAAAAAAGAAGCAAAAGGCTTGTTTTTCAACAAATGTAGCCAAATGCAACCATTTTTTCATAATGTTTTATTCCAACATGCACATTGACCCATATCATCGTCACCTCAAAACAAAACCCAAGCATACTCCCATACAATCGATCAGTACGAGGCGTAATTCGATCGCGTTGCTTACGCCTCGGCATATCGTTCTCACGACAAGTGGCTAATCGATAAATCATGCTTACGCGTCGATATGTCCGAACCATTCCCAACGTTGCATGTATTAACGACACCATTTTCATATAGCTAATGATTAAGTAGACGATAATTGCCAAGTAGCTCCAAGCACCTCCCTCTAAGAAATTCTATGTTATTTGAGGTTTTCTGTTACACATTTGTGGTTTAATGTGGTTGGTTTGTGTGGACAGAATTTCGGAAATGTATATGCAAGCATCAGTTAGGCCGTCGATGTTCTCGGATAGTATGCATAAAGGTTTTTGATTGCTTTGTTTTGCATAACTTGCAGAAATTTTAATGCTAGTTTGTTTGCTGTTTCCGAAATACCGAAGGTCGAAGTGTGCTTTGCTCAAATATTTTTTCTTCTGACAACTTTTAGATTTTTTTTCTGATTTTTTGCTACTTTATGTTAGTTCCGAGTGGAACAGCAGTTAAGCAGCGTGAACAAATGAGTCTCTAACTATACGTTTAGGTCTGGCTAACTGGAGTTTGGGAATAATCGGTCTATCCAGGTGCTAAGCACGCAACCAGTCAAACATTTTTATTTTCCGTTGTGTATTTAATGGGTACACGGGCATATGACTGCGTTGGAGATTCTGCTAGATTTCATCCACGTTCATAAATCTTCATCGCGAAACAAATTTTCATTGATTGAAAGTGATCCGGAAATGATTATGCGAAAAGTGGCTGCAGCGAACCTGGTGTTTCGTAGTGTGTGTTAACTTTAGTATTGGTTAAGTGGCACTACGCCACCAGGCTTCCATTCGAGAAGATGTGTTAGAACACAACTGCATTGGAAGCCAAACCAATTGCGACAATGGTATTCCTATGGTAACCGAAGTAGCATACATCTGGAAATATCGGAAGACGCTTTTTCTAGAAAAGATGTTTGCTACGTCTTTCGCCGAGCTATAATTCGGGTGAGCTTTTCAATATGACATCCTGTTGATCATTTTGTTGCCACTTAAGAAATAGCTTGTAATGCAGTAAAATTCCGAAACTATGTTTGGCTTTCAATGTTAGGACAATAATTTATGACCATGTCCCTACCTTCGGAGGAAAAACATATTTTTAAACTTTTTCTCTTTTCCTTGTGCGAGTAATGGCGCTATAACCATAAGCCATATGGGACTAGGCTGTAGTTAATGCGTAAGTCCCGTTTGAAGAGAAATAGAGCATCGCTTAACCTTCGTAGATTAGATGCTCCCAACGACTATTTTTAAATAAATGTTTGCTCTGTACACCAAACAAGGCTCTCTGTTTGACTATCGGAGGGACTATTCATTCCGATTTTCCTTTGATATCAACTGAAGGCTGCGTGGGTTCCCTTGCGTCTTTTTAAAATAGATACCAAATTCATCCTATCTCCAATGGTTGCATGGACGTGGGCATGTGGGCGATAGATGAGTTTCTTCGTAGAGATTGTTTAGTGAAGATACGTATCAGTAGCCAGTCCCATTTCATGGTGACATGCAATATCTTTAACGAATGATTCGTCATCCTAGCTTCATCCACGAAGTGTGCAATGCAAAGGCTGTTTTGTTTGCTGTCCCTCAAATAAGTATTCCATACACTATGTGACTTTGGAACAGTTTGTAGTATAAATAAGTGTTCATTGATTAGTTTTAAATTGATTTTTAACAGTTAAAAATTTGTTGTTAATGGGTTTTGTGAAGTTAAGTCGACTAGTCGGTAGTGAGTGAGGTTTTGCAGCCGAAAATTCCAGTTGTCACTGAGCGAATACAACTCTACCGGAAGGAAGTATGAAAATCGAAGGATCGCCGCCTCGAAGTGAAAATGTGCGAGCGTGTGTCACCAGCCGCCTGGAAGACTATCTGGTTTTCGAGCGTGCAAGCAGAAGAGTAGTTGAAGATCTCATGTGCCTTTCGGAAAACAGCGCTAGGAAACCTGAACACCATGATTAGCTAACGACTGTCTGTATTTTCGGTTGTTCCGCACCCTTCCAATTATTTTGTTGTAGCTGCCGGTATCCTTCCACAAGGCGCGCTCGGTTTTCCGGCAAAGTTTAATTTAAAATTTAAATATTTCATCTCGGGGTCAATTGAGCAAGTTCCGGCGACGGAGAAGATAATGAAGAGAAGGCCCGCGTTTGACGTCGTCGTCATTCCGAGGACAGTGGGAGCTTAGTGATTTTAGAGCATTGGAATCGAAACCCTCCCCCCACCCACACTCTCTTTGGCCGACAACGTGTGAAGGAGCTCATGCTGTAAGGACGAGATTCGCTGTTTCCAGCAAGATGATGAATGCCCCGGTAAATTTTAACGAGGCCGGATACCTTGGTGGAAGTGGAACACTAACCAGTCAGATCCCACAAAGGATTTTTAGACAATTGAGAGGTGGTAAGTGCTCTCAAAACGCGAAGCGAAACAGGTAATTGTTATCCATTTTATTACTTTATTATGAACCTACATTAAATATAATTTAAGTTATTATGATCTCATCACTTATCAAGGTGAATCCTGATCCATCAAGCCCTACCCTAGTAACATAGAAAACCCTTCTGTGACCTTTGTGGGGATGCAGAGGTAAACACGGTCCCTAAACAGCAAAGGTCACACTAAATTTCCTTCCCTATTCCCAACTGATTGCAAGGACGTGGCCGGCGCCGTTATTGATTATTAAAGAAATTGAATCACTGAAACGTGTACAGTGAGAATGGTCGGTTGATCCCAGCCCCATTCAATTGATTCATTGTACAATTTCACTGATTCTGATCAATCACGGAGTAGCAAACATCGATACGTGCAGTCAGTCAAGCTAAGCTAAGCTAAGCTAAATATTAAGTGTTCATTGGGACCAAACCGTGTATTCTTTTGAATATGCTTGATGCCTTCTTAAATTCTTCAATAAACAAAGCTAACACAAACCTGAGAACTTAATTAAATTCATACGTTCAAAAACACTTGGGCACATTAAACAACAATAATCTAACGAGTTCATGCCGGATTAAATCAATATGCATCTTTCAACGAAATATATATCTGCTTCATGTGAATCGGTTGGTCTGTACATTTGGGACATTCTGCGAATGTCAGCTAAACAGCTTTCTCCAGTGCTACACATATAACACAGTGGTAAGCTACACTGATAGGTAAAGTAAAGTGCCATCTCATAATTTTTTTAATGTTTCTCATTTTTTGGTTCGTATTCTGTATTCTTTTTTTTGATATCTTATTTTTTATATTCTATTCAGGTTTCACTTATGGAATAATAAAGAAAAGAGTTCGACTTAAAATACTAAAAAATCAATTTATATTGAAAAAAAAGTGCGCACCTCAAACATCTATATGTTTTTGAGAAGTTTCCGTCCAAAGACCCCTCCATTGACGTGTACATTTGTACACGTCATTACGTTTCATTCGGTTTAAAAAATAGAGCTTCGAAAATTTAGGAAATTCAAATGGGTGATTCTGCTTTCTTTTAACTGGAACTTATTAGTAGAATAAGGACGTACACTGATAAGCAAAATAAAGTGCCCACCTCCTCATATTATGAAGTTCTCTCATTTATTTGGTTCAAATTAGAGTAAAAACACTGTAGTCTTTTTTTTTTGTATCTTATTTTTTATATTCTTTCCAAGTTTCACTTATGGAGTGATAATAAAAAGAGATGTTCGACTTAAAGAACTAAAAAATCAATTTGTATTGAAAAATCGATATGTTTTCGATAAGTTTCCTACGAAAGACCCCTCGATTGTTTATATTTTGATATTTTGGTGTTTACGTGTTTTGAAGCAAATAGCTTGACCTGGTGCATTTGTACAAGTGATCGCGTTCGATTCAGTTAAAAAATTTAGAACGTAGTGATTTCGAAAGCAATTTCCTTGTGTATCCGGAATAAACTGGTGGTTCGTGATGTGCAAAAAAGGGTAAATCGCAACGGGCTGTCGCTAGGAAGTACAGTATTAGTAAGGCAGTGGTTGGGAAAATTCTACTGAAACAAAAATGTTTGGATCAGTAGTGGATCGCCAAGGCAGAGACAGGAAGCGCAAAACGGATACACGAACGGACACCAAGATCATGCGCGAAGTCAAGAAAAACCCAAAAGTAACTATCCGTAAGAGCTACTATTTTAAATCGGTGGTGCTTATGCGAGTGAATTAGTTTTCCCATGCTTGGATACAGCAAAACAGCGGTTACCAAACTTTTCGCAAAGTACAAAACCTATGGTTCAGTAGCTGATCGCCCAGGAAGGGGAAGGAAACGTAGAACAGATTCCTGAACAGATGCGAGAATCATTCGAGAAATTAAGAAAAATCCGAAGGTTACCCTCAGGGAGATCAAGGAAGTGATTCAACAACCGATCTCGGACAGTACTCTACGCAGAAGGATCGCTGAACACGGTATGAAGAGCAGCTTTTATAAGAAGTTGCCTTTTATTAGCAAAGTCAACTAAGCGAAACGACTCAAATTTGCTCGGGAACATGCTGATAAACCTTTAGAATATTGGAAGACTGTTTTGTGGACTGATGAGTCCAAATTCGGATGGAGTTAAAACTGGGCTGGAAAACAAATTTGTGTTCCAGCAAGATAATGACCCAAAACATACCGCGAAGAAGTCAAAGGCATTCTTCCGTTCCTGCCTTATTAAACCTATGGAATGGCCCCCACAGAGTCCAGATCTGAACCCAATAGAGAATCTGTGGGCCATCTTGGATTCACGAGTTGATAAGACAGGAGTTACCAACAAACATTTTCAAGCTCTTGAGAACGCCTGGAAAGATCTTGACCCACAACATCTGAAGAATCTGGTGGAGAGTATGCCGAAACGTTTGCAAAAACTGTTGAATGCCAGAGGAGGACACATGAACTACTGATCACTCAACAGACTGGATCTACAACTTGTTTTTTTTTAAAGAAAATAAGAAGTGGGCACTTTATTTTGACATGCATAATTTCAACTATAGATAGATCTATCTTGGAGAAAAAAATGAATTTGCAGGACAAGTGTTTTTTTATGCACCAAACAAGAAAAGAACATAATAAATATGCCAGCAAAACAACAAAACTTAGCATCTTTCATTTCTAGAGGTTTTTTTCATTAGGGCGAATCTACAATTGAGAGATTCTCTCCGGGCTCGCTCTCTTTCATTCATTACAGCGCCATTATAAAACTTACGAGGCATTCTTTAGTACAGATCGAAACACAACAGTGCTGGCTAGCATACTCTACAAATAGTAGAATGAAAAGCGTAAAGGTGATTGGTTTATGAATGAAAGAGAGCAAGCCCGGAGAGAATCTCTCAATTGTAGATTCGCCCTAATGAAAAAAAACCCTAGATTCATTTTACAGTTTGCTGCACAAAAAGGAGAAACTGGGGTAGGTGGGCACTTTTTTCTGGCGGTGACTTTATAACATATACATATAACCTTCAAACTATATATCTAATGATTTCTTACGAGGGTTTTATGGAATCCATAAATACGCACAACAAAAATCATATCATGTCTCAATAAGAAGCTTTCATTGAGCAGTCGTATGAAATTCATGTTTATTTCTTACCGTAATTTCATATTCATTTACTATGGAAATCTAATGATTTATTTCCTCAGTGTAGATGAATCAAAACTGTTGATCTAGTATTTGTTAAAAGCTGCTCTGAAACTTGTCACCTGAGATTGATTATGGGAGCTTTCGACGGCTGCTGCTGAATCTTACTAACCAAGCAGTTTTATGCACATTGCAGCGCGCACCTACAAAGGATTACTTGCGTATTATCTCCAAGCGGATCTCCAAAGCAAAAAATGTACGAAACAAACAAACCCACATTACAATAACACACGTTCGCACACACGAACAAACAAGAATATGAACATGTGGCATGGTACAAATATCTATTTTATCGATTGTCCGTGGAATGAAATTTCTCAGAATAAAGTTCTGTAAACTGTCGAAATCTGTTAATCTAATATGAACATGATCTTCGTAGGTGTTCATTTTCAGTTAGGCAGAATCAAGGCTGGTAAATCTCACGGTCGCCATGTGGCAGTTAAAAAACTGCCCAATTTACTATCACGCACAGAAACGAACTATGTATCATGAGCGTTCTCGTCATTCTTCAACCATTAAGCAGTCATTAGATGTTTTCTCATTGGATTTTGACTCCTACATTTCTAACTAGTCTTTATGCAAATAATGAAGAATCTATTTAGTTAAAAATACATTCAAAGGTTTACGTCGAAAGAAACAACAATATCAATAAACGTGTTTGTTACTGCGATGAACAAAACACAGTCACGTTCTAACATGACGAAAACATTGATGACATTTTGAAATAAATCTTAATCGTCGTTTGAGATGAGATTATCAGGTGTGTTTCGGTAAACATCGTAAAAGATTTTTCATTGAAAATGAAATTTTCCATCCCTGAGCAGAATGCCGATGAATGAGACTATCAGAAAAACAAAATGCATCATATAAGGGAAGTGTTTGCGTCGTGAAGTTAGTCCCAGTTCTTTTACAACAAACTGCGGATTATTGGTTATTATCGATGTTGTTGAGTATGCGGTCCAGTCAGCAAAATGAATATGAGAAGTTGCAAACCTTGACTGCATTACATTAGGGCAGTAAGGCCTGAAGAAGAAGGAATGAATTATATTCAAAATAACCCTTTACACTAAATTTTGTCAGATTTTGCTTTGCAACGATTTCAATCAGATTCAGCCAAATATGCGAATGCTAATTATAAACGAAAAGGGATAAAATTTAATTGCTCATCCCGGATCTACCAAAAGTATTCTAAGTAACTGCAATCTATTCCCAAGACACCATCCAATATAAACAATCGATGGTGTTTTACGTAGAACCCGCCAAACAAGCCAAAGAAAAACCTTAAATCGCCACGGACGTAATAGAGCAATAATGTACAACGATGAGATTCCCGAAGCAAATTGTATAGTAGATGTAGCATTGCCGCGTAATAACAATATCTCAGCGCAAAACAGAGCACACTGGCATCCTCTTCGCGGCCTCGTCTCGTGCTGCACATTGGTATTTAAATAAAACGTAAGGAACGAGAACACGCTCGAATTGCTCCCTCCGGCTGGCACTCGGATCGGGGCAGCAGCCATCAACCGACCGACCTACACCTGGCTGTTTGCTTGTGGGCTGAAGCTGATATACAATCCCATGTTACAGCACAATAACACACGACATCACACAGCCGTTCGCCGGCGCCCATCCGCTGGAACCGCATGGTCGTTTGTTCGTCCGACTGAACACGGGAATAAACAGTACATTTGTGATTTCTTGTAACACGGTTGGGAAAAGATGTTTGCGAACATATAGAGTTGTATCCTCGATACAATACGATGGCGGAGTCGAGAATTGCTGGCAAACCGTCCTATACATGTAGAGGTAAAACGTAAAAGGTGTTAGGCATAATTCGAAGTAATTAATACCATGCTTGTTTATTTGTTTGTTGGTTGATAATTTGGAGTGATTTACTCCCACAAACACCGCACAGACAATAGGGCAGCGTACGATATTAATTGTATTTCTAGCACAGTTGGGCCTCCTTATATGAACCATGAAAACCAGGGAAGTCTCCTTATACGTGGTGGATAGTGACATCCACTGATTTCTTGGCTGCCCTGTATCCAATTGAATTGGTTTTTGGTTGGTGGTTAGGTTCTATGATAAACCTGTTATCTATCGAAAATTTACTTAAAACGCTAGAAGCCAACCGAGAAATTATCGTTTAACAGGTGACCTGAAGTAGAAGCAAACATTTCAAATCTCATTCGGGAGAAAAACGAAGAAAATTTCCAACCAAAATCTGAAAATCGGATTAGTTAGGAGCCACATCTGAAGGAATTCAGAATACTGGACCGAAAGAATCTCGACAAATGTTCCGAGAATAAATATATTTTAATGACGTTGAATAAGATTTGTAACATATAAGATGTCGGCTGTAGGGGATAACACTATCTTATTTCGGTGCTGCAGTCAATATTTTCATATCACAACACGTTTGTTATTCGTTCCAATTTTTTTTCGCATACATAAAGCACTAAAAAGTGCTTAATAAGAAAAATGTCATTTAGCGATGTAATTGACTATCCAACTTTTCGTCAAAGCTTCAGGCAATCCGACCACGCAATCACCTGTTAAGGTGTCAGAATTGCTCGTTCTTTGGAAAAAACTTGTTCCGGTAAAGAAGATTGGTAAGTCGGAAAATTAACCGTTTAACATATCCAGTAGTCTTGGTTCATCATGCTCGGACCCAAACTCATACAAACTTAGTTGCAATGCATTTGCATTTACCAAATATTTGCGAAAAACGACAAATCCGAAAATTGAAAAAGCAATGAGATGCTTGAAAGCAGTCATATCATGTTTAAATCATATGGCTCCATGATACACATCACAATTTGGGTGCATTTTTGTGTTTTTCCTGCAAGATTGACGGGTCGGCGTTATTTCAAGTTGTGAATTTAATGTTTTCATGGGGTCATTTTTTGGACCGCCCACCCTAAATATCGGACCTTATTTTGTCGTTAGGGTGACCATCTCCGCGGTCACCCTAACGACAAAATAAGGTCCGATATTTTTTGATAAGGAACGCGGTTACCATTTGTTCCGATGTTCCGAGAGATCGTGTCGTTTTTTCTGTGAATTGTTGTACTTACAGTATGTAAAAGAAGTTTTTCCACTCCTACTGACAAATCGCAATAATCCTAGTTTGTGGTTGAAAAGTGAGCTGTTTATATGAATGATTTTTTCAGTTTTGTGTGCTTATCATTTTGCCATCGAATTTACATAATATTTTTCTGCCTTTCGAAAACTATGGTGCGACCAATGAAACGATGGAAAAAATAAGCAAAAAAAGTGTATCCACCTGAATATAGTTAATAATATTTTCGTGTGGTACCCATCACTTAATTGAATGTAAACTTTGCAAACAAATTTCGTTAAGCGTCCGAAAATTGCTAATAGAGCATCATAAGTCCAGTAAATGCTGTTTCATTTAACCAGCGGCACGATCAAGACGTCCATCGTAGACAAGTCCTCGGATTGACTGGGCTATCGTAAACAAAGTTAAGCAAAACCGAGGCTTATCAGCTTCCAAAGTTGCAAAACAAATCGAAAACGAGTTTTTAATTCATGTGGCACCTCAAACAGCGCGAAATCGACTCAAGAGCACATTCGACGAAATCGGCAAAAGACCACATTTCATGGACAATTGATGACTGGAAGAAGATCATATGGTCAGATGAGATTAAAATAATGCTATTTGGGTCTGATAGTATCACAATAAAATGGTGGAAGACCGGTGAAAGCTTGAGAAAGGAGTGTTTAGGAGGCAAATTCTTGCAACATCATTATTTCTCGAGTTATTCATGATAAGGACCTTAAAGCCAATAAGCCAACTTTAAACGTCGATTTCTCTTGAATCTAAATTCACTCTCGTGAACTGAAAGCAAAAGCTGACAATGGAATGTTAGTTCTACCATATCGAGTAGTTCGCTATCGTGATTTTCTCGTGATTCGTGAGAGATCAATGTTTAATGTCATTGTTTACTTTTGGTTTTGAAGACCTAATCATGAATTACTCGAGAATGGTCAAATATCTCAGATAGATGTTACATTGTCTATGCAGGTAGGGTCATGCTTTGGTGCTCGATGGCATCGTCTGGAGTAGGAGAGCTTGAGTTTATTGACGGGATAATCGTAAAGAAAGTTTATCTGGACATATCGAAACGAAAACTTTCTGGGTTTTCAACACTTTGCAACACTGATTTTTTTAAAGTTTACTTTCGTTATGTCTCGATAAAATCTACCTGTGGACTAAATTTCAGAAACATTGGAGAACCATCGGTCCATTTTGTACGATAAAAAAAAAGCCGCAATGTCTAAACTAACAAGTCTGAAGGAATATTCAACGACATTTATTGAAGAAATCACGGCGGCAACTTTTTTCTATTTCGATTGAACTTTCATTCGATTTGCTGCAGTTGCAAAATCAAAACAAAGAGAAACGTCACCAATAAAAAAGAGACGTCATTTGCATTAAACTCTTTTTAAAATTTCGTATATTCAAGGAAAACTGGGATAACTCATTAAATGAGTGTATTGCATTTACTTATTAATGAGTAAAGTGTGTATATGTCAAATAGGGTATACTTTTTACTCGGGATGTCCCGGGATGAAAAATCCCGGGATTCTCGGATCCCGGGAAATATTTTAACTTAGCCCGGGATCCCGATGTCAAAACAGTAGAAATATTTCTATATTAGTCATTGGTATATGGAGAGAGTGATTCCTTTTCTTACTGGCAAGGAATGGTATTGGGTTCGAATTCTATCTTAAAGAAACCTACGTTTTTGTGAGTTATTGACCTAATGAACCTAATATCTGTTGCATTTATCCAACATTATAAGCTGAAGCAAACAACATTTACGGCCGATGCAAATCACTGTTATGCGCCGTTCGTTCACTGAAATCCGTTATCAGTGGTGTAACTTAGTGGTTGAGTAATTTTGACGATTCATGATTATCGTTTCTAATTTTTTTTTTTCATATGCTATCAGTTTTCCCGAAAAGTAAAATTCACTTTTTTGTGAAGTACGCTTTAACGCCCGTGTTTATTTTCAAAAGGAACATTGACAATGGAGGGGTTTTGACGTAGGACTACGGCTTTGTTGTTATTTTAATTTAATTTAAAAATAAAATTAAAATATTCCATCGGAAATATTTCTATGCGTCGATTTTATTATTGGCAACTATTGATTTACAACAATAAACTATCGAAAGCAACGCAAACATAGGATGATGTCTGATAATTTCGTTTTACAGAGTAAATCTACTAAATGCAAATTATTTTCCTATCACAGAATTCAAATGTAAGTAACGGAGATCTCATATGCAGTAATAGCCGATATAATAGCGGCAGCCATGGAGCTAACTGGTTACTTGAAATGGCAGATCATCAAACATGCATGTCATCAAATTCAAGTTTCTGCGCTGCACCCAGAGGAACATACTCTTCAGCAGGAACTGGAGAGTGCTGTTTAAGGAAATTCCAAAAGAAATCACTCAATTGCGTCAGCATACCGTGGAAAAATTATACAATGAAGCCATGCTTTACGAACTAATCTGCAAAAACTTTTTGACAACTTGAAATCCATCAATCGTCTACTGACAGAGAGCCAGTTTTCTTCGATTCTGCAATTCTTTACACCAAGAAGCGTTCGTACATTTCTGATGGAAGTAATAATGTACTTACTTTTTTGAAATCATTTTTTAAGATGAAGTCGTAATTTTTCGCGTATGTTGTGTAATATTTATGCACCCATCGAACGTTATTCATTTGTTAATGCTTATTTCATATGACTAATGCTGAAATAAAACGCAATTAACAATTTTCACAATTGCGTAGAAAATGTACAATTTTCCCGGGATCCCGGGATTTCGCGGGAAATAGGATTTAAATTTCCCGAATCCCAGGATGCCGAAAACCGCCGGGAAATAGAAGCTCTACTTTTGACTTATCGTGGCCCATGACAAAACAAGTTTAAAATGCGTCAAATATATTGGCAATATTGGCGCCGACGTTTTGAAAAATGCATAACGCAATTATCATCTCGATAAAAGAATAAATTCATATGTATTTGTTCAAAAAAATTGTAGTATCCTGGTATGGATAAAACTTCATTGAAATGGGTAAAAGTAATTCTTTTTTAGGCGTAAAAGAGCGCAGTCGGAGTTATTCTCAAAAGTGAGCAAACAATACTCATAAAAAGTATATATTAGTTTTACCGTGGATACACGTAAGATGAAGTCTTCCAAATAGAAAGTAAACATATATTTTGATTGCCTTTTCTATCACTAGGTGGTACTGTTGGCAACGCTACACGGGTGCCGATCATGTGTATATGGAAAATGGAAATGACTTATATTGTTAATACATATAGTATATTTGATTCCATGATAAATTTTTGAGATGTTTGCTGCAATCCGTTGACAATTTTCGTTCTATGCATTCAATTATCGAGTATTATGATTCAACAATTGTTAACTTGAAAATACTAACACAAATAAAAAAACAGTGTCTTGTAATTAGGTTGTGTATACTAATTTCACATAATGCACTGTATTTTCCTAAAACAAACAGTTCGCCCTCAACAATAGAAGCCACCAGCTCCATTAGTTCTGTACTGTAAGATCAGTGAGGACTGTGGTTCAGCCGGTAGCTATAGGAGTCAGTGGTGAATTTGTAGCCAGACGGTTAGATGCAACACGATGAGTGGCTAATAATTCCAGAAAACGAATTGGGTAATATGGTTAATGGTACATTAGCATAAACGGATAATTGATTTAATATTATCAGCAAATCCCAAACAGACTCTCAACAATCTATAACAAAATAAGGATAAGGGTCTCGAGCTGGTCGATCATTTCACCACAACCATCACAGCTAACACAACTGATGCCCTTCCATAATACCAACATTCAAACCAAACGTCCCTTGTCAAGGCCGCCAAATAAAATTACGAACACATTTTCTTACTTATGCCGTTTCAACGTCCTATTATAAAACACCTGCTTTACAATGTGCCGCTACGAAACTCGGTTTAAAGTTTGCCTAATCTAACATATTGAACATTATAATGCATCAAACAGTTTAGCGTAGTCTACGTCAACCGGTCATGTGTTATACACAACCCCACTAGTTTTTTTTACCAATTGCTCAATCTTGTTGCTGGAGGAAGATTCTTTACAATCCTCCTACAAAACGTATAGATTGATGTTGCCTATCTATCCACCCAATCCATTTTTGGCCCTACAATGTTATGATGAGGACAATCAGAGGTTATACCAGCTTGCTCAAGTCAAACAGAGGAGAGAGCCTATTTCTATCGGACTTAGCTTCCGTGCTACAATGGGTGGTATATCATGTTAGATATCGATCAATCGAGCAAACAGGGAAAATACTACCCAAGATTTATTCAAGTAAAAAACACTTACACAGCTCTCTATGCCTGGCTGTATTTTCTTGTTTTCTCACAATGCATAATTAAAATCTCTGAAGAATAAATTATTCAGCTCAATTTCCAGTGAACAGTCCTCGCCTGTTGTCCATGGTAAAAGAATTCTCCTAACACTCATGCCCATGCATTAATAAGACAGTTTATCTATCTTTTTCTCATGGAATAGATTCACGATAAAAATGCTCAGCTAACTTACCTGTAATCATACCATATCACGTGCCCCTATTTATCAAGTGATATGATAATGCTTTGCAATTAGCCTACCGAAGAAGTACACTCTGCTCCAGTGCCATTGAAATAACAAACAAAATCGCTCCAATTAACTAATTTGCTGCCAGCTGCTAATTGAATTCATTCAGGAAATCTTACTAGAATGCAAATTGCCAGCCGTATCGTAAACATTATGGGTACCATGGAAATGTTCGCATGTCATAAAATGTTTACCACCCAATCCCGGTGGTTGCCCGACCATCATTGCCTTTTTACGAGACCGCCGGACATCGCCCGTTCAGCAACTAACCTGCTCATGTTCTCGGCTGGATTCTCCGAGGGAAAAGCTCGATTGGCTAATTGACACGTTTCCGCTTTCATTTCCATTTGCCGTTCTATCCGTTGGAATATGACTATGAAGGTATCTTTGTGTACAATGCTCACGCTGGGCAACAATGTCAGGACCTGGTTGAATCTTACGTGTATTTATGCAAATGGAAGGATTTGTGCTCTATTATTACGACACTGAAGTTTGCGGTTTTTTCGCCGAACGATGAAAAGCCGATCCCGAAGAGATGTCAGACATGTGTTCCCTCAAATGTGAAATCACTTGAAAGCATCAACCACCATCCTCGTATCTACGACGACAAACATCCTTGGACGATTTTGACGTCAGCTAACGATGTTTTCTTTCCGGCTCGAGTTACTAAAGCTTAAGGCTGAACCGACTACGGATAATACGTTTAGACATATTGATTGATGGCTGAAGCATGGGTGGATAATAGGGTGGTTCGAAGTATCGATTTACTTTTATCCAATTCAATAGAATTCAGTCCTGAGTATTATACAATTATGCCGACGTAATGATTGAAATTAGATGAATTTCTCGTTAGCACAGATGCAGGACTGGCAGCGGTTATCTGATGTTATAGTAGTGACTTTAGTGACTTTGGGATAGTTGAAAATTAGACAATGGTGATTTTACTGTCCCTAAAGCATTGCATTCCGCATATTATGGTTCTCAATGGCTTTCTTGAGGTGCGTGATTGCTTCCATAATCAATTTTATATTATGAATAATCAAGTATTACGATTAACACATTGATCAAATCATACTTATCAACAGTTCGCCTTTCCTTGTCCTCTTCCTTGCGAAGGATCTTCAACTCCTCTTGTTATTAATTTGTTGCTTTTTTTGCTTTGCTTCATCCTTCCTTGCTAGCTCCTTCCGTTTTTCTTCCCTAAGCATCTTGCTACGTGGTACCAGGTCCAGAGCTGGTAAATCTCACGGCCATCATTTGACAATGAAAAAATAGGCAATCTCTCTGTCACGAGAAGAAATGAACTTTCATGAGATTTCTTGTCATTCTCACACCATTATGCAGTCATAAGATTTTGTCTCATGCGATTTTGTTTTACAAATTTCTTAATAGTTTACCTAAAATTAGCCAAGCAATAATATGTAATCAACAGAGTGGACATTTTATTTAAAGTTTTGTTATGAAATTTACAATTATATCAATAAATGTGTTTGTAAAAGCGATGACCAAAACACTGTCACGTATTGTCATGACGAAAAATTCGATGAGATTTGAAAGAAAATCTCCATCATCGTTTTCTCGCCAGATGAGATTTTCAAACGTAGTTCGGTAAACATCGTAGGTCATTTTTCATTGAAAATGACATTTGCCCGCCCTGACCAGGTCTCCTGGTCGATCTGCCAAATTTGGCAGCCGTCTGCATTGGGTTATCTCAAATTAGAATAATCCGAAGCACTATATCACATAATATTGCGATTGGTTGAGCTCCAAAATGAAATCATTGGGTATAGGACCAAGTGCTCCCTCCCTCCGTGCTAAACCGATGAGCTTGGACATGAATAGAAGCATGAAGTGGACAGAAGGCACGAAATGCATCTACGGACTTTAATTTTTACCTAATCCCTCAATCGTAATTTTAAATAGATTAGCATAGATTGTTCTTTAGAAGCTTCACCTTGATTGGTGCAGATATGAGTTACAGTGGTTTAATAGTTTGTACAATGCAGTTGTTAAAATTAAAAGTTTACGAAAAAGAAGAGTTTGCTTCGAGCACCGGCTGTGAACGGTTGTGTCGATACATTTTTGCATATTATTTTGTTATCGGACATGGCCCGTTTAGTATTGTTACGGTTATCTACTATTCGGCGGCGCGAATTTACTAACGATTATGAATCATACATATGATCACATAGTTAATCCTAATCTAACCTACTACTACTAACCTAATATAACAAAAACCTCCTTCCTGTGACTTTTGTGGGGATGCAAAGGTAAACACGGTTCATAAACAGGAAAGGCCATATTCAGCAAAGACTTTCTGTGTTCTCCGACAGGTTGATTATTCATAAGCCGCTCCATTATTTTATTGACGTATGAACCGTCACTTGCTGCAACATTTATTGGACAAAAGAGAAGCTTCATTTCATTGGATTTATGAAATAATTATCAAGCATGCGAAGATTTTTCCACGGTAATACAATATTCTGCAAAGCTTCATCCAGCTTATCGAGGATAATATCGATATAATCTAACCTATGGTGTTGCTTTGTAGCTGCACCTTTGTCGACTGAGCTAAGGGAGGCCCCTTATGTTATGTATAACTTGATTATTGAACTTGAGCAAACAGGATCAATCCATCTGGACGCACTGCTTTTTGTACTGCAGCGCCACTGGTGTGTGTGTGTGTGTGTGTGTGTGTGTGTGTGTGTGTGTGTGTGTGTGTGTGTGTTTACAATCTAATTCCCACTGTCTGGCAGCGGTATTATGGATAGAATCTTCCTGCAACTGTTTCATATTTGCTGTTTACAGTTGCAAAAAGCTTAAATCCGGGGATTAGAAGGTGACAGCTCTACCGCGACTCCAATAGCCCATTTCAAGAACGCAAGCATTCCGAAGCTATCTTCGTACACAATAAGCCCCGCTCCAGTAGTGACATACTGAAACTTTCAATCAAGCGTATGTGCAATGCTTAATTGACGCGTATTTAGTGATTCACAATATATATATATATATATATATATATATATATATATATATATATATATATATATATATATATATATATATATATATATATATATATATATATATATATATATATATATATATATATGTGTATATATTTTTTTTTTTTGGGCTTGAATTTTATTTATGTTATTTCACTTTACATACATTACCTTTACACATGGATATAAAGAATCTCCTACCAACAACAACATTGGAAAATTGGTCAAAAGAGCAAGCAATCTAACATGAGGATGCCCCAATGGGCGGGGAGAAGAGCCCGCCCTCTATTCACAAACTGTTAACAATGGGGAGTTGACATTTCCACTCTCCCCATCCAGAGTTCTTCAATCGAGTGCCCTGATGGTCCCTCCCATTCCCATGAAATACTTATACAATAGTGTATGTATTTATGTAAATGAAAAATACTGTTATAACTCGGTATCTATTATTTATGATCTCCCTTTGGTGGATCCTGAAATTTAAGAAATGTTGTAAAGTGTTAAAGTGTAGACTTCTGTGGTTTCACGCTTATGCACGTTTTTGTTTGTTTTCAGCGATAGCAGCAATTTCCCAAAATCTTGATTTGAGGTATCCTAAAAAAGTTTAGTAAATTATACAAAAATAACATATATACATTTTAATTTACTGTTGCCATGGTCACTATTTGCTGCTTGATGTTGATTTTATAACAGCAATACGCTTTTATAGAGTTAAAGACAAATGGAAAAAACAACAAACAACAACAACAAAAAACAACAAGCAATTTTCAAATCATCTAAAAAGCAAAATTAATAAAACAACCTCATCAAATATAACGACATTGTGAGTTATGATACAGACACATCAGACACTATCCGATTGGCAAACAGCTCAGATTTGGAAAAAGGTCCATTTGCAAACCGGAACTGAAAAATACACCAGGTAATTGGACACATAAGACATAATAATTAAAAGTATATATAACCTATCAGGAGAAATTATTAAAAAAAAAAAAATATGTTAAAATATAAATCCCGAAAACACCAGTAATGATAAAAATGATAATGATGGTGATAAAGAAGATTGATAATGGTTATGAATAAACAATGTCCTTTGTGATAATATATAGGCAAGGGATACCATAATATGAACTGAAAATTTCATCTGTGCCGACTGCTGTTTTGTTGCAATTGTAGACAAACTTCCGCATCCATTATGAACCAGAAAATATAGACAATGTATGACTGCCATGAGAAAAAATAAATAAATTTAAATGTTAAATTATTTTATAACACCTGATGACCTGGTAGACCTGAAAGATATGATAATGGAAAACTATGACATGATTCACCGGTCGCACCCCCTCACTTCGCTATTGTCAGATTGACAACATTGCCCAGGCTACGCCAACCAGCGTCTCCATGTCTTAGCTGGCAGTCTTTTGTGATCACATGACTCGTGGAGGCGTGAGGTAGGAACTTGTGAGGACCAGAGGTCGGTCGCACCCTCCTCCGAAGTTGTCAACTCACCATTTGAAGCCCTGTACTGCAGCGCCACTGGTGTCGGAAAATTAATTTTGGATACTCACTTCAAAAATCTGATGAAATCAGGGTGCAAAAATCGTGAAGCCGTTGAAATTTGCTAGATCAACCGTGTGTAGCGTATCTCAGACATTTCCGTGGGCGGCTGAGAGAAGAATTTTGATCTTTCCGAGCAAATAAGCAACTAAACAGGATACAGAGGCAGAATTTAGTGGCCACAATACGTACCCTAAAGTTGTACAATAAGTTATACAGAAAGCGGTCGATGTTTCCGGCTTCGGAAGGGGTAACAGCGTACATTAGATTCCAGGCAAACGACTAATTCTTGCATTTTGGTATATGGCGAACGGAGGATTTTTTTTTGTAGTTGGAAAGCAAGCGTCTGCCCGACATAAATAATTTAATTTTGTGAAATAACAGTTTAATCAGGACTTAAAGTTGACTTGTAAATCTACACGTCCATGAAAGCTCTTTACCATATTTCTTGGCAAACATGTGTCGCAATTGCGGTGACATCAGCATCGATCATACCTATATCATCAAGTGCACAATGTTGGTTTGTTATGAATCATTTTTTGAAGATTATGGTTCGTTGTTCATACTATAATAGATCATTGGCAACCCGCATTAACATCAACCATAAAAAGTGCCTAACCACCAATTCGGGGTATCATCCCAACTGTAAGTGGTATGGTCTCACCATCTATAATATCGTTCCTGAATGGTACATGTTTATTAGGGAATTCATTTATGGAACATTCTTAATCATTTAAGGATCATATGCACATGTGTTAGTGTACATAGGTTACATTCTGTGGATAAATTTTGCAAGTTTAAGGAAAGTCATTGAACCTTATAAGGATCATTTGCAATATGTTTATGGGTTATCCGAATAATTTTATCGATCAAATCCTTGATACATAACGCCTTGATGTATTTTTTAGATTTTATAGCTAAATTTTATAATAGTATAGATCAAATTGATGAATTTTATGGATAATTTTTTTCTTGTGGATTTGCCTTATGGGTCAAGAATGCGTTTTTTATGGAACGGTTTTAAATTATTCATGGATCATTTATTCAATTTTAAAGGTGCAAACTCAGGGCTGCAAAAAAAACAGTTTTTTGTGACAAACAAGACTATGGATTCCAAATTGTACAAGCAGGAGTGCCTGAAAAAACTATTTTTCTGTACATTAAAGCTCACAATGGACCCGAAAGTTTTATCCGGCTTTGGCAAGCTGCCATTACAGCGGAGATGTAGTGCAGTGGAGTTTCTCCTTCAAGTGCAATAAACTACCTGTATGTTGAGTACATTATTATTTCATTAACATGGTTCCGAGATATAGATTCGTTTTTTTATGTGCCCAGATATTACATCACTCACTATACTTTTCATTCTTATTTCGAAGCCCTCTTCCGTGTGCTGCTTAGTAGTTGTTAAAAGCATAAGCTAATATCGTTTTCTGTCGGCTGCAATTTCAGCGTATTTCATTCGAGAAGTCAACACTTTCCTCTGAACAAAATATAAAGTGATGTCTGGAATTAATGTGGTCATTCATGAAAGTCTGATGGTTAGAACAAACCTATTGAAATACTTTTCAATCTCAAGGGTTCTTTTAAAGGAAAAATGCTGACGGGTCCTCACTTAGCTCAATCGGTAAAATGCGCGGCTACAGAGCAACACCATGCTGGTGGTGGCTGGGTTCAATTCCCAGTCTGGTCTAAGAATTTTTCGTTACGGAAAATTTCTCGACTCCCTGGGCATAGGGTATTCCAAAGATTTCCTCATCTGAACCAGGAGCTAAACCCATCGCCTCCAGCTTTTTAGTACACTTTTACCCATTATGCTATTTCAGAAGTTTTAGAAGCTTTATCGTTAATAGTACATTAAAGAGAAATAGAACGCATCCAAAAGAAATGATACTCCGGGCAATGATGGACATAAAGGGTGATACGGTCAAAATTTGGTCAAGGGAAAACGCGTGTAAATCGGTGAAATCGTTTATTTAAAAAATCAAATTAAATTTCTTTTTCAAGTTCAATTAGTATAAAATTCAGGAAAAATATTCAGTTAGGCTTCCGCTTTTCCAAATCCGAATTGCCGGGCCTTACGCTTGACCCCTGCCATCAGATTTTGTACAGCCACCTTGTCCACCTTCTTCGCCGCAGAAAGCCAGTTTGCCTTGAACTGCTGCTCGTCCTTAGCAGTTTTTTTGGTCTTCTTTAGGTTCCGCTTGACAATAGCCCAGTATTTCTCAATTGGGCGGAGCTCTGGCGTGTTGGGAGGTTCTTGTCCTTGGGAACCACCTGCACGTTGTTGGCGGCGTACCACTCCATGGCCTTTTACCGTAATGGCAAGATGCCAAATCCGGCCAAAACAGTACGGAACAACCGTGTTTCTTCAGGAAAGGCAGTAGACGTTCATTCAAACACTCTTTCACGTAAATTTCTTGGTTGACAGTCCCGGAAGCTATGAAAATGCTGCTTTTCAAGCCACAGGTACAGATGGCTTGCCAAACCAGATATTTCTTTGCGAACTTTGACAGTTTCGTGTGCTTGAAAATATCTGCTACCTTTCCCTTCCTTTTGCCGTATAAAACTCCTGTCCCGGAAGCTGCTTGTAGTCGGCTTTGACGTAGGTTTCGTCGTCCATTACCACGCAGTCAAACTTCGTCAGCATCGTCGTGTACAGCCTCCGGGATCGCGCTTTGGCCGTCGTATTTTGTTTATCATCGCGATTTGGAGTCACTACCTTCTTGTAAGTCGATAGTCCGGCTCGTTTTTTGGCTCGATGCACGGTTGTAGACGATACACCCAGCTTATTTGCGGCATCTCGGAGAGATAGGTTAGGGTTTCGCTTGAAACTACCGGCAACTCTCTTTGTCGTCTCAGCGGCTTCCGGTTTTCGATTTTCCCCGATCCAGACTTCCTGGCTGTCGACAAACGTTCCCCAAACACTTTAATTACATTTGTAACGGTTGATTTGGCAACTTTTAGCGATTTTGCCAACTTTGCGTGCGAGTAGCTCGGATTTTCGCGATGCGCGAGCAAAATTTTGATACGCTGCTCTTCTTGCTTGGACGGCGTTTTGACAACTGAAGAGTGAATTCCAAAATCAAAATAGGAGCAACATTCTACACACACACACCTTCAAAATGAGGGGTGTTCAGGTTTTATAAATGCAAAATTGAAAGAAATACGTCAAGTTGATATTGACCAAATTTTGACCGTATCGCCCTTTAGATGAGGATTTTTATCAATAAATAAAGCTCATGATAATCCATGCTAAAATACTCGTTTGTACTATTGTGTGTTTTAATACAATAATCATTAAACACTATTTAAAAAAAAAAGTTTTTTGAGCGTATTAGTAGAACGATTGTGATTGCGAAACTAGGAGAATTTAAAATTAACACTTCATTTGATCACTTTTAAAAAAATAAAAAATACAACATTGAAACACTTTTTTTTTAATTTTCGCTAGTAAACGTGAGCAAATTCCTTTGAATTCCACTACGAGCTTATCTTTTTACAGATAGGCCTATTTCGTCTGCTACTTACAGACTTCTTCAGTGTCGAGCACTCGACAGCATACGGTTAATATGAAAGGGCAAGACCCTAGGATGAAAAATCCCACTTTTTGCCATGTTGGCCCACAGTGTAACGCGCTCTTCATAGTAGGGGATGGATGCGACCATCGGAAAACTTTGCTTCAAGAACGGCCAATCCGTTTGTGGTACGCGAGATCAGATAACATTGTACCAGAGATGTACCAGAATTCTCACTCAGCTGGGTGAAAGCCATGCTCTCTCTCAAGCAGGTTGTCGATGAGTAGCGAACCTTTCACTTTTTCATCTCGCCTTTTTTCGCCGATAATTCATTATTCTCTCTCTTACGTATGCGAAAATATCTCTCTCCAAAACTCAACGAAAAAAATTTCTCAAGTCGCATTTTTCACTGACAACGTGCTCGTAAAACCTAGATCGTATATGAGGATCAAAACTGAAAATAAGACCAAACCTGGTACCACCATGGACCATCATTATCGAATTATAATGACAGAATAAAACATAAAACATGAAACAAAAAGTAAGAGAAAAATAATTATCGGCCTCTAGGATTCACTGAAAAAGAAACGATTTATCAGCTACTCATGCTCTCCGAAAATTATAAATCGCCGTTGCTTTTCTCGCGAAAACTGCTGTGTGCGTATAATAGTCTCTCGCTTCTCACATTCTCATATGCTTCTCCAAGCGGCTGAAAAAGGACGTTTCTCTTCTCAAGTAGGCGAAAATTTCAGACTCTGCATTGTACAATCTAAAGCTGGTGAGTACCACTGAAAACAATTCGGATCGTACCTTCATTTCTTATAAGTTTTAAAGGAATAAAATGCTCGGAAGAGCGAGTCTTATTTTATCGTGGGACGTCGGGGAGGAGTTCGTATTGGGATCTGTCATAGATCAAATCGGTTAATAAGGGTTAAGTTAATCAAATCGGTTGTTCAAGGGTTGAGAAATAAGTAATTGATCATATATCATGTCAAAGTATAACATATTGTTCTTGTTGCCTTCTTGTTCATCAACCGCCTACTCTTCAACACTCCTCCTCGATTGCTGAACACCAACTACTTCACGGAATCTTGCCAGCTTTCTAGGTTCCAGCGGCTTGATAAGCATATCCGCTACCATCTGATCAGAAGGTAGTGAACATTGATGAGGTTTTCTTCATTTAAATTGCGGACAAAATTATACTTTGAATCCACATGCTTCGAATGGTTATTGACCATCGTCGACTCCAATTATTTGATCATCGGAGAAATCTTCTAGCATTCGGACAATCTACGTGAGTTCCTGGTGTCACCAATTATGTTTCCGTACTGCTTGCGCAACGCAGATTTGCTTACGCAATCCCCAGGATATTGGACCTCCACCTAGCAGGAACACGTATCCAGAATATTACTTTCGACTTGCTGTATTGTTCAGTCTGCGTCCACGTAAACTTCTAAACCGGACTCTTTCTCCTGGCACGCAACTACGATGTCGTCTACGTAAATTACGAGATACGTGTAACCTTGACTGCCACTTCGATCATACAGACACGGGTCATGGGCGGATCACCGGAAACCCATCTACTTTAGAACACTATCAGTCTTCTTGTTCCATATACGTCCGGCTTGCTTGAGTCCATATAGGCCCTTCTGATTCAAGCATACAGCACCAATATCTTCTGTTTCGTAGCCAATTGGTTGCTTCATGTAAACTGTCTACTTTAGGTATAAGATGTGCATTAAAAATAGCGAATAAATGTTCTGATTTTTCATGCAATTAGCAATTCAGACTCATCCACCGTATCTTACGAGATAACCGACTCGTACTCCACGATTATGGCGGACGGTTCACCTCTCTTGCTGACGACTTCTTCTTCGACGGAACGTACATCACGGCTGACTACCACTTCATTAACTAATTTGCGCGCTATTTCCACAATCGTCCGGTTCTTGCGCTCCGCGACTTTATCCGGTTGCGTCGTGTTACTTGCAGTGTATTGAGGGACAATTCCATATTATCTGTAGAACTGGACCAAATTCTTCGCCTTATACTCGCCCCCTTGATTAGCGAATGATAACGGGATATCTTCTGAAACGATTTCGCATCATGTGGACATATTCCTGGATTTTGCCAACAGCTTCGCACTCAATTTTCTCAGAAACGAAAGCGTTCTCAAAAATAAAAACGGACCATGTTCACTTTTTGATGGTTTTTACCTAAAAACATGATTCAGGTCACGGCGTATTTTTGCTTGTTCTCGACTTCATGACTTCCGTGCGCGGATCCGAGGGCAGATTTTATTTTCGAGCTGAGGAAATATACCACAGTGTATCGACTGAAGTCTTCGATCATCGTGAGGAATATGTGACTTAGGTCTCGTTCGATGACTGTCGTACGGCCTTCTTAAGTCACGGTTGTCGTGGTGGAGAGTAAGTTTCAGCACTCGCATGATCGTTTTATTATTTTGCATTTACGCGTGGTCACGCCGGTAACCCAATCTTCTCGCACCACTCGCTGGATCGCTCTGTGGCCGAGCCTTCGGTGCCGTACGTGGACACAATCTTTTGAATGATCGACAGCTGCCACTTGCATTTCGTACTGTCTAGCGATATACAAACAAAACAAACCGCCGGCCTTGCATGCAACGGCTGCCACCACTCCTCTGTTCATGATCACGCACTCTCTGAATTCCGAGAAATGGACTTCTGTGCCCTTCGTCACTAATCTGCTGACCGAAATCAACTCCAGTGTTGGGACGTAAAAGAGATCAGATAGGATAACTTCGTGTTCGTTGCCTTGGTCGTCACAAGTGCAATTTCGCATGAGAAGATGTTGGCTATCGCTGACTAGCAATCGTGGTACGAGCTTTAACATCTCCTTCCTTCCATGAATCTGTCAGAGGATCGGGGGCGACATGTTTTCAAAGGTTTTCGCCGATTAGCAGCATCTCGACCTTGAATCTGCAGCTTGCAAAACTTGATTCCTTCCATAACTTCTTTTAAATCGATCTTCCAGAATCTTCTGTGAAAGAACAGCTTATAACCTTTTGGGATCTGCCGTAGATCGGATTGGTTAATAAGAACTACGGCAAAATATCGTTCTTTTTAGTTGAAAAAGGTGTTAATGTTGACGCCATCTAGGGTAGGGAACGGCTTCAGCTCCCCGGGACCCTATACCAAGCACGGGGTAAACGTTAACCTACAACTCTCATTTTTTGCAGTATGGTGCTTCACTAGATGGATCCGTTTCCTACCCTATATAGTTACCTAAAAAAAAATTCTGTCTGTCAGTCTGACCCTTTTAGATCGGCGTGAAAATTTGTATGCAGGAGTTTTTAGGGCCAGAGAAGTTTCTTATGATGGACCGAGATCTCCCCTCCCTTTATAGGGGGGGGGGGGGAGTTGAAAGGTTAGTAGCAAGCGTAGCAACGCTCGCACCGGGTTCAGCTAGTATATTGTAAAACGAAAGTTCGGTCAATGTATTGTATTGACCATTCCATATTACAGCAAGACGAAGCAGTAACCTGGGACAAAATTCAAATTCCAGTTCCAGTATGATTTTCGCTAGTTATAATACCTCTGCTCGATCGGGGAAACTATATTTTACATAGGATTACCCATGAAGAAACTTTCCATTATAGTGGAAATTCTGTCTTCTTAAAATAAACCAATACTCCAACACGCTTCCAAGGAAACTTTTCATTGAAGACCGCAAAGCGATCCGACGCTTGTGGAAACGCCAATGACTTATTTGATTGAATAGCAATTAGGTTTACCTAAACTAGCATTTCCCACAAGCAGCGTTGCCAATGTTCCTGATTTTTCAGGATTTTCCAGACTTTTTAGCATTTTGCCTAAAATCCTGACAAGCACTAATTTTTTCCAGATTTTGATAAAAAATCCTGATTTTTCCTGATTTTCGTAATTTTTATCAATCCAAATTAATTTATAGCGGAATAAATAAACTAATCAAAGTAAGGGAGTTCTGCCAAAGCTTTTACTAGTTGGCTACTCTGGAATGGAATTGGCTCTTCTACCAAAACGATACAAGACATCTTAAACTTCGCGGTTTACCTTTTTAGTTTTTAATATCACTCTCTCGCAGGTCTCAAACAGTTAGTTAAGTTAAGCTTTTGCAGAAAAAATAATCAAAATACAACTCAGCACCAACATTAGATTAGGGCGAATCTGCTTTTATAAACAATGGCTTTCGTAGTCTTCGTAGTCTTGAACAAAAGGTCACAAATACAAATTAAGCACTCCTTAAGGAAGACGAGCATTGTCTCTATCCGCTGATATATTCAATTTGAAGGAATTGTATTTTAACTTCCGACAAGTTAGCAGACAAAGTCTTTGTTTACTTTGGAGATTCGCCCTAATCAAATGTTGGCACTGAACTATACCATTTATGAAACTGAAAGAGATAAATATATGTTATGTAAGTTTTTTGGTTTTAAATAAACGGTATTTTTATTAACATCAGTTTTTTACACATTAAATGACAATCCTGATTTTATCCTGATTTTTATTTCATATACTTCCTGACTTTGTAAAAATATATTTGGCAACGCTGCCCACAAGTGTCGGATTGCTTTGCGGTCGTAGAAGAAAAGTTTCTTTGGAAGTGATTGGATTGATTTATTTTTTAGAAGGCAATGTTGTCACCTCCCCATGGAACATACTTTGGGATATTTAAACAGCGGGCGCTAGAATACCGTCTCACCGATTGAGCCGAAATTTTGCACAGTTATTAAAGAACCAACAGCGCTTCCAAAAATAGTAGTGGAACAGTTCTTTTTCGTATAACTGTGTCCCAAGCTAATGCAGTACCAACCCATACTGCACATCTTGTCTAGGGCTGGTGCCCAGATAATTTGACGAACTTTTTGGTCAAAGATAAATGACCTCCAAATTCACCGGATCTCAATCCACTGAATTATTTTGTATGATCATAGATGCTGTAAAAGGTGAACAAGCACAAGCCATCAACGTTGGCACAATTCAAGTCCTTACTGCAGTAATGTGGGACAAGATGCCATAGGAAGTCGTGCGTGCCACATGTGATGGGTTTGGGTTAAAGAGGGAGTTATTCCCAAACATATTCTGTAATTTATCTGTTTGACATTGCCCTACAATCAATGTACATAATCAATAATAAAAACTGCCAATCAGGCATAAATGTAGTTTCAATTTGCATGAGAATATAATGGACATGGTGAAGGTGGTTTTGACATTCAGCCAAAGGTATTTATTGTATATTAAGTTCAATTCAAGGTTTACAATGAAGTTGTGAGAACATCAATTTGTGAATGCGCGGTAAATAAAACATATCTGGAATGCTGGAATCCTATTATAAAAAATCATATAATCAAACACCATTCACGATCCAAATTAAAGTAAATCACCATCGATTATCTTTAATTCAAACGAAGAACGACTTCTCCACCTTGGCAGACCTCAAGCAACACTGCTGTCGTGCCAATAAGATAAACATCGACCACCATCGGTGATTAGCATCCGAAGCAAAGCTTCAATGTCCTGGGTAGTAGTGCTCACAGAACAAGAGTATATTTGTGTACTTACAAACTAAACAACTACGTACCGTCGATGGTCGGTCGGTCGGTCGTTTCGCGATTCTCATTCCCCACTGCGGTTCTGGCTGTAGTAGCTTACGAACAACAAATCCCTGCATGGCGTCCTCGTTTTCTCTATTGTACACAAACAAACATTGCTGATAATGATAATGATTACAAAAGTAAACATTCGATGAGCCAAGCGCGCCCATGCTGCTTGCTTCGAATGATCGGGAAGCGTGTAATCGATTTGGGGTCGCACTCTACGGTGTGAAATTGAATTAAAATGTAGGTAGATCTCAAACCATTATGCCTGCTGCATCGAAAAAAGCTCTCCCCGAACCTCAAATAACGTGGTCTGCGGTTCCGCTGGAAGCTAGGTCAACCACGGCGTTAAACTAATAATCAACAGATGGACAGAAGATCTCCATTCGCTCCGTGTGTTAATATAAACGGACGGTCTGCTCCGTTTTACGTGAGAAACCTTAAACACATTCAAGGTTGTGCTCGGCTTGAAAGGAAAACTGGAAAACCGCATGTACTCAGATGACAGCCCCAGTGACTGATGACTGACGGGTGGATGAGATACACTCTGTCGCTTTTTGACTTTCTGCGAAGGCTTCAAAGTCAACAAGATCCTGCATTATATGCGGGAAGCGAGGCGTGTGCAATTTTATCTGTATTTGTGAGGCAGCGTGGGAGCTGTTCATTGAATTGTAAATTAAACCTACCCCTCTTCTTCGACTTTAAGTCGTTTCCCTAATATTTAGTAGCATTGTTGAAACGCAACGCACCTCAGCGCCGTCAGCGAGATATCTACGTATTGTAAACATCACTTCGCACTGTAATGAAGTCTGGACCGGCTTGGAACTGATCAGCCTCTACCAATTCCAATGTGGCAGTCGGTGGCGGCGGCATGTTGCTGCTTAATTGCAAGCTACCGGGCAGCCGGTGGAAGCCAACCCGAACATTGATAATAAATAAATAAATAAACAGCTAGGTATGGGTATTAATAGAGGCAAGAGCGAACAGAAAAACCGCAAGTTGCCCGGCGAAGTCAGCAACGCGGTAGGTACTCATACCAAGATCCATCATCCATACCGGGTAGTATTGCGAATTCCACGAGCAACTGCCGCCGGTTTGATAGTGTCGGGCGATGGTTGGGATTGCGACTTGATTGTTGATTTTGTTGTCGTAGAGTTCCAGCATTGTACGATCACTACTATCCCCTTGCCAATAAAGCGACATATCTGTGCTTGTTTGTTAGGCGACGTCTTTGTCCCAATCTTCGATAATTGATGTACATATTGATTGTACGAACGTAGTGAGATAAGTTTAATGCAAATGAACTATAGGCTATCTCGAAATGATGAATACATTCAGAATTGTTTTGAATTGCTGTAGGATAAACGCACCCTAAGTTTTTTCGAGTGATTTTCTTAACGAATTTTTATACATAATAGGTGATAATTCCAAATAGTGTATGAAATACAGTTGCGTAAAAACATATTCGCGATTTAAACATTTATTAGAAAAGCATAAATTTATTCCTCCGTTCGAAGAGAACATTTTGTTCTTATTATTTGATTTGAAAAAGCATGATGATATTCCGACAAATGTTCAATGGGGTTGATATCAGGAGACACATTTTCTTTCAAAATCTTCATGTGGTATTTTTTTCCATAATATAATCTATAAACAGCAGGTTTCTAACTCCAGATTACCCAACCTCATAACCACCACCGTGTTGAAAAGTATGTTTTTCAACTCTAGTTCTGCATTTGATTTGCGCCACACAAAAATACGACCATCCGAAACCAGAATGTTGTATTTGCTCTCGTCGTCAACATAACTGTGTCAAGGAATGACGCATCCTTATTGATGAACTAATTTGCAATGACATTCGCTTTGATTGATTGCGTTTCGAAATAAGCGATTTTTCAGCCTTGTCCAAATATTGCTTGATTCCTGCGACTAGTTCAGAAGGTGTTATATGGGAATTCTTGGCGACGTAGCTCACAATTTCGCGGCACTCTCGTTCGTTAAACACTTTTGGACGTCCAGTTTTCTTTTTACTTGTAAAATCTACTACATCGTGGTCTCTCTTCGTGGTCGTGGTCTCCTATCACATACGCGTCATTAATTCATCGCTGCCAAACAATCGTAATATTTCCACAAACGTGTTGCCTTCATTACACATAGAAAGTATCAATTTTCGTTCTTCCGGTGTTTTTTCTTTGCATTTTCTAGCCATTTTTGTGGTATTTGAACAAATCAAGGAACTTTCTCACAAAAGAAAACGAATACTAAGCACAAAATGATAACAAAGTATTCTTCAACAGTTGACAGAAAATCCACCTACAGTTAAGATGCAGTGTTGCCATTTATTCCAAAATATTAAAATTTTTATTTAAAATAGCGCATCTGACAATAGGTAGTCTTAATGAATAAACATAAGCACGACCCAAGGAACTTTGTCCCATATATCTTACCAGTTGTGTGATAAAACTTCTGGATAGAATGGTCAGCGGTCGGTTTATGAACGAACTCGAGAACAAATCAATTCTAGTATCTAACCAATTTGTGTTCCGCAAAGGAAAACAAACAACAGATACTCTCACAGAGATTGAAGACATATGTACCAAAGCTATAAACGTAAAAAAAAAACATTCAATTCTGAAAAATCAGGCAGATTCGAAGTGCTCTATCAAGAGCATCTCTCAACCCAAAAATACCAACGAAATGGAGTTCCACAGAGATCAGTAGTCGCTGTAACATTCTTTCAAATTGCTATCAATAGCATAAACGAGTGGTTACCCAAAAATACCATCAAACTATATGCCGACAATATCACTATCTCCGTAATGACACGATGTGCCATTTGGATTCGTCTCAGAATTCAAACAATCCTTAAACAAGATCGAAGAGTGGTATGTGGAAACTGAATTCACTACCTCCACTGAATAATCATTCAAACATCATATTCAACTAAAAAGAGACGAATGCAAACAAGTAATTGCACTAATGAAAAGTATAAGCAGCATCAAATTTGGAGCAGGCGGATAGTCATTACTCCGGATCTTTTTATCTGGTAAAATGCTATCATTACCCCTTTTTGTATAATGCACGAAATGAAATTCGTGAAGACCAGCCAATCGCTGCTTCTCTTTAATCATACTCATGCATGATGGTGTTGCTATTGGGATGGGCGGGAATTATTTATCAATCCCAAAATTAAAGTTAAAACGCTGTCGAGAGTAATAACTTCATACTCATTAATCAAGTATCTTCTCACGAGTCAGCATGACCTAGTGAGATCAACCACGGATTCAGTAACAGCTCTTTCCAAAAATACATGATAGAATCCTCTGTCAGAAACATTTGAAAAAAAAATAGGAGCACTTCACGTGGTTGCGCTTTTTTTCAATCACGTTTCGAGTCGATACAGTAGATCTGTCAGTCATTCATGCAACCACCAAAGAGACGTTTCTTTCTCTTTTTTAGCAAAATATTCGTAGCTCTTTGTATTGTTTTCGTACAACAAATCCCTCGTGCTTTTCAAAGTTACCCGAAAGTTTACACATATCTATCAAAACTAGTTCAACACTGTTCTTATCCGATTTGCAAAATGCCCAGATGGTTATTTAAACTCAATTAGTTCTTCGACTGCAGTAAACGCACGAATACATGCTGAAATTAATTCATTATACCCAAACACAGCTTGGTGAAAATTTGGTCGCAGCAACGTAGAGTTCCATAAGGTTCAGTTCGGTACACGAAAGTTCACCATAGAAAGTAGTTCAGCGGCATCAGCGTCATGATTCAACAGTTCAGCAATAAGCAAAGACTGCTGTATTTTTCAACGTCGTTCCAGCGTGTCCAAACCCTGTGGTCGACATCAGGATTTTACCAGGACATATCAGGATATGGTGGCAAGTTGTCAGGATCTCACCACGGTAAGTTTTTCAGAGCCCAACGAATAAATCGCTGGTAAGAATGCCATACCACATACGCGTTTTCAAAAATTGTACGAACAAGTGCACAGTATAATGACTTCCAGAAGTGTGGGTCCGAAAACCCCTTCGCCACCTTGGAAATAAAACCCAATTGTTGAGTTGCTTTTGATATGGTAGCGGAACGGAGTACTCATTTTTCAATCAAGTTGCACATCCAGATCATTCGTACTGGTAACTTTACTAAGAGTATTACCATTAATGCAGTAGTCAAATAGAATTGGATTCTCAATGCGGCGAAACGCGTATTCGTGTAACGTGTATTCGGAGTGTCCGGTGATCGCAGCAAGCTCTGACCACGAACGGTTGGCTTTTGGTGTGCTGTCACGTTTTTTTCAGTATTTCTTGTGTGATGAAATTTATCCTTATTAGAATCTCAATAATAACGGTCGCGTGTGATAGTGGATGCTGTGTTTATGACCAGAGTCATACCTAAACATCATTTGTGTGTTGTAAAGAACTAAAATCCGATTTAAATGGTTTCGAAGACGAACCGATGTGTACATGTTTGCTGATTGTTGCTGATAATCATGGTGAGCGCTTTCCTTTTTACTGATTTATTTGCCGTTTTTCATATGAGGAACGATAATTAGTTGTCGAAAAATGCATTTGACAATATTGACAACCTTGATCTCAAGAGGTGTGTTAACGATCTCGTGGATAGAAAGAAGAAGGCTGTTTTTTTCAGTCATGAAGGAATTATACGCTTGGACGTCACCTTATTCCGATACATCTTTTAATTCGAACTTTTTTGGTTATTCAGATTACCATAATAGGTTGGGTTTTTTTTTTAATTTTTCGTGCATTTTTTTCTGTAGTGTTTTCCGATATTATAACACAATTATTATCGGAGTAATTCATGTTCGACCCTTAACTGTATCGCCACCGTAGCCATTCTTGGCTCATCCAGCTTGTTCCTGTCTACCAAACTCAACTCCAGGAATCGGGAAAATCTCTCCGGATACCCGGTATCCTACAAACACCGATGTTCGGCAGGCTTCTCTTGGTAAACCAGTTCCACCACGAACCAATTCCATTACCGACATGGCATTGCTGTAGATACAATTCCACAGTTGGAGGAATTAAGTTCGAGATACAATGCTACTTTCGTTCACCTGCAATACCATATGGGGCAAGCTTGGCCGTTTTGGATAGGCATCATTTAGGTACCGCGGAAAAGGCAGAACGCTAACCAGTTTGACCTCGCAAGGGATTTTCAGAAAACTGAGAGTTGGTAAGTGCTCTTAAAAACACGAAGTGGAACAGGTAATTGTTATCCATTGTGTCCTCTGAATTATATGAACTATATTATTCGATCACATCACATAACAATGTGAATCGTGATCAATCGAGCACTACCCTACTAACATAGAAAATCTCCTTCATGTGACCTTTGTGGGGATGCAGAGGTAAACACGGTCCCTAATCAGCAAAGGTCACACTAACTTTCCTTCCTTATTCCCACCTGATTGCAAGGACGTGGCCGGCGCCGTTATTGACTATTATAGAAATTGAGTCACTGAAACGTGTACAGTGAGACCGGCCGGTTACTTCTAGCCCCATTCAGTTGGTTCATTGTGAAATTTCAATGATGCTGATCAATCACGGAGTAGCAACCATTGATACGTGCAGTCAGTCAAGCTAAGCTAAACCATATTCAAAAAAAGTATCTCAGAAAACAGTTTTACTTTTCAGGTATTTCTGGACCATGATTTGAAATTCCTTTAACAACCAAACAGATCTTAGGTTATCAGAAAAAAAAGTTTCACAGATTTACAATAAACGTAAAACGTAGAATCAATAGTATGTATAATTGATCGTATTGTTAGTGACGATAAGATAACAATAGGACTTATACTTAGTTTCTACAATATAATCTAATGTAAATTGTTACATCAACAATAGGTTAGGGAGGTTTATTATGTATCTCGACTATAGGCTGTTTCAAAAAGTACACGCACACTTTTCGAACGGAAGCCGATGGTTTCTGCTTATAGGCATCCCTGATCTTCTTGTCAATATCAGGACTCACAGGACCGGACTTTCGACCACTCCTCGGTGCATCTTCAAAAGTACATTGTTCTCCATACATTCTAAGACATAAGGCTTCTGAAGATTTTATTGGTGCTGAGCTAACTTAGAAGCAAGTTGTTTAATACAAAAAAAAAAACAAAAATCTATTTACCCTATTGGAAAATCCCATTGAAATTCATAGAAAAAATTGGCTTCGTACCACTTCAACACCGGCTTCGCGTAATGACACGATGCCATGCTCATGAATAAGAAATTAAATGTTCAAAAGCACGAAAAGTTAAAAAAAAATCTTTTAAAGTACGAAATCTATCGACATATATGGATGTAATTTCGGTCTATAAGCGCAATTTGGGGTCTTATTGTAGATGCAACTTTGCCTTATTATTCAGGTTTCTTGTGAAAAAAAATCTCCGTAAAGTTGGTTTTTATTATTTTCTCAGGCGTTTCATTTTAAGCAATATTCGCTTTACTCGAAAACAAAATTTCACAAAACAAATTAAAATCAAACTACTTTAACTCGCTTCAGCTTTTGACTTATGATTTATCGGCCAATTCATATAAAAAACATGATAACTCCTGCTTTATAGATGTTATAGGTTTTGGTTGGATAACGTATCCAACCAACTTCATAATTTTTAAGGCATCAAGACAACCAACGGGGTTGTAAAATATACAACCATATTTTCATACATTTTCATATTTTTTTTTCCAACACCAAAGTTTAATTCTTTAATAGAAAATGCCTCAAAAATTAGATCAACGGTTCCTTGTGAAATCATTGTTCATTTTCATGATTTAGCAGTTAATTTATAACGTGTGACTAAAACGATAATAAAATCGAAAATTTCCATAAATTGATGAAAAAAAACTCTCAATTACTTGAGAATAAATGAATCATAATGAAACGTATGTTAAGGAGGCTAACATTACATCCCCCTACCCAACCATAACATTAGTATCTTTTAATCAAAGCATTTTTCTTTATTTTCAAAACTTTTAATCGTCTAACAGCCTTTTTGGTGCAAATTCATCCGACTTTGAAATATGAGTACACTTTTGTTTTTGTTTAAACCAAATATCTTTATCCAACGCAGGTCACATTTGATATTAACACATTCCAGAATCGATATTTACCCAGCACCATTCGGAACATTTTGAGCAATGTCAACCACCAAAAAAAACTCAGGTACCAAAAACGTCAATCATTTTAACCCTCCATCATACTTAATCGCTCACATAAAAATCTCAGCAAGACCCAGCTCATTAACCGGCGGCGGTGAGGTAAAGTTAATTGATTATAAAAAAAATATTATGTGCGGCATACTGTTATTGTTTCTGGTAACTTACCGGGGACAATTTTTCACTCGTGGCAGGGGTATTGCCTTTGCTATCCGTATCCGGCTGCGATCGCTATTAGCACGTACAGAAGTATCGACAGTAGCAGCAATAAACGATGAAACTGATGATCACAGAGGCAATGATCTTGACCTCATTCACCACTTCTTTTCCTCCAGCGGACACATGCACACACACACACACAAAAACTTTTCGATCAATAATTGATCATTTAGATGGACTAAATTGAACTGTTTATTTTGATACGCCCAACTTGATTCGGCGGGGCTCTAGATGCCTGGAAGCCAGGAGTAGGTGACAAATTACCCTCGATGCAATTATATAACACGCAGCAAACACAAACATTCACCACTGACGACACTGATAGTAACAATACACAACCAAGCTTTTATTCTTATTCTTCTTATGTTTCCTATCACACAAAAAACTACTACAACACTTTTCCCATTAGGTAGGGGTATACTTTGTTGACTTGATGCTTCGTACTTTGAAAAACTTGTTTTCCGACTTCCTTTTTTTCTTTCTCTTCTCTGTACGGTACCTGAATAACGTATGACTTTCAGCACAGACACAAGGATTTTCTTTTCTTTTGTGCACTGGGAAATATTTCTCTCCACAAACGTTTGTTGGTCTCATGCGAAATTTGAGCTGTTACAAGGTAAGGAAACAACAAAAGGTACTTTTAATTTCGAGGACACCTTTGATTTTCCTTTGGGTTCCGGGGGGCATTGACTGGGTCGGTTGCATGGCATGAGATGCAGTGGATTGGCTGGATTGATTTTTTCTTCGTTGGGATTGATGATAGTGGAAAAACTATGGATTTACGTTTAAACATCGGCGTCGGCGTCTCCAAAACAAGTATGCAATTTCTTAAGGTGAAGGTTGCTAGAATCCAAAAATGGTCAACATCATGACTGGTTTGCATCAGCTCTTTTCAATTTTGAAGATACGAATACTCCCTGGTCCGGTTTTTAGCACTAATATCTCATTCATTTCTTTAAAGATTTCCATAATTTGGTGCGCAAATTATGGAAATATAGATCGAACATATTTCTACGCTACGATTCCAATGAAACTATTGATTTCTAACATTAAAAAACAGTTGAAATAACGCAAATATAAGGTGGTGTCTTATAATTACGTTTGGTAGAGTAAATTTATTAAATGCACAGTATTTTTCCTATCACAGACTTCAAATGTAAGTAAGGAAAGTCTCATATGCAACAATCAACGATAAATAAGGGATACATCGTACACTCTGGCAAATTGCTTCATTCGTTCAGTAGTAACGAAGCTGTGCGGAGCGGCAATGAGCCAGTTTTGATTTTGCAGCAAGCGGTGACAAGCACCCTCGAAGGTGCACTGGTGAGCAACCATTGGTCAGCCCTAATAAACATGTACGATACAGGGACGATTTTATAGATGGTGTGACCATACCACTACCAGTTGGGATGATACCCCAAATTGGTGGTTAGGCATTTCTTATAGTTATTGTTTATGCGGAAGGTGCTCTATCGCCTCTATCGCCTGTGGCTAGGCAGCTATTGGTTATGCAATCACGTGATGGGCAGTCGGTTAACTAAGCCAGTGGCGAATTTGTAGCCGATTGGCACAACCGAGAGGTGCTTGTGTTTGATCTAGTTGGCACTGCTTGAACTGCATTAGCCAGTCACCATCATCATCGCTAATGTGTGCAGAAAATGAATTATCTAGCAACATTAGCATGACTAGCTACCAGTAATTAGCGGATAATTGATTACAATTATCTGCTAACAGCTGTTTCAAATATGGCGCTAGTATTGCTGACTAATGAGTTGTCGCAAAATAGTTCTACACGCCGGAGCAAATGTTGGAGTTTATCCAGAACCTGCTTCGAGAACTGCGCCGTTGCCGTTCTAAGAAGCAACAAATCAATGCTGCCAGCGCTGATGAACTTCATGAACAAATATGGATCGTGATACCATCATAAAGATTCTAAATTGGAATGCATGTTCCATCCAGAACTAAACTATCAAGCCAACCGATTTCCTCAACGAGAGGGAAATCGATAACGCCATCATCGCCGAAACGTACCGCAAGCCTGACGTCAACGTGTATGTAGTAGTTGAATAAATTGGATTCAATTAATCATCGCTGGCGAGATCAACGCGAACCATGAAGATTGGGGGAGCATTCGGCGCAACAACAACGAATCCATCATCCAAAATTACCTGGAGGAGGGTCACTACACGTTACTGAGTGTAAATTCTCGCACCCGGAGCTCACGCAACCCTCGACATTTTTCTCACCAACATCGCTCAGCGTATGTCAGGTGCTCAGCTCGGATCACTATCCGGTGGTGACCGAAGTTGGCTCCTCGGTCAATCGGCACCGTATCACTAGCCATAACTGTCACCGAGTCATCTGGAAACGCTGTGCTCCCGAGACGCTCGAAGACATCGACGAAGCAATCTCCTTCGGGCCCGCGAGCAGCATGTTACTTCAGTAAACCAGGTGTGTGATTCGGTGAAAATTGACAAGACTACCAAGTACATTATCGGAATCCGTAACTTGATCCGAAGACAATTTCAACGCGCCGTTCTACCTCATCTTAAGATCAATTCAAACCGCCTTCAGCCGTTTAATGGGTTTCACAAACCAGAATAATATCTCCTTCAGGAAAAATTTGGGTTCAGGAAAAGTCACTTCACCAACCACCTGATCTGATGCAAGTAACTAACACCATCAAACGGAACAGCTCCGTTGGATCTGCCATTGCATTGTTGGACGTCGAAAAGGCATTCGACAATGAATGGCACGATGGTCTGGTGTTAAAGCTGCATTCATACGACTTTTCGATCTATCCTGTAAAGATCATCAAAAACTATCTGTTGAACAATTCTTCCTGAAGAATTACCATTGTGCTCCGTTCCGTTGATGCTGGTATTCCTCAGGGTAGGCCTATCCTATTCAACATCTTCACGTCAGATATCCTACCTCTGTCGGGTGGAGGTATTTTGTGGATGTTTGCGGACGGCACTACCATCATCTATACCGGTCAAATGATTCTGGCTATGACCCGAAAACGTTAGGAGGACCTCAATGTCCTATCCGAATATTTCAAAAGCTATCAAATCTGTATCAATGCCGCTAAAGTCCCCTCGACTCGTTTCGCCAAGGGTTTTCAAAGTTCACCCAAGAAGCTCACCGACTGATTGCTCCAGGAAATTAGTCCACCTTGATCTCACCCTAGATAGCAAGTTGTTGTTTCGGTCGCATGTTCACAAAACATAAACTTAATGTTGCATTTTTTTAAGATCTCCGTATCCGCTGAACAACAGAAAGTCCACTCTATCATCGGATCATATAGTATTTTACTGTCTTTAGCAAAGTTATTCAGTATGTCAGGCTCTTTCATTGGCGAACAGTTTAGAATTCTCTCACTACGCGGTGATGGTGTGCTAATTATTTTCAGGAATATACTATATCTTGGTACCCTCACCAGATAAAAAGTTTCTGTTTTGGAAAATGTTATTTAGTGGATCATGATTTTTTGAAGGGTGACTAGTAGTTTAAAATTTTCTCGGTACGCGGCGCTAGTTTACCAACGTATTTCCTGAGGTGCTATTCCTGGGGATCCTGATCATTTGAAAAGATGTCTTCGGGTAAGTTTTTCAGTTAAAGTTCAACTGAGTGAACGCAGTTGGTCTACGCTAAAAAAAAAGTATTCCTGTGGAACAAAACCATTTCATTGATGACCAGAAGTTCGCAATCTTTCCGTTACTTGGTTCTGCGTGTGACGCTAGTTTGACAGCTCAGTTGGCTTGAAGGATATATGCAGCAAACACAATATTCACGGCGAAAGTTGTCGTGTTTTTCCGTCAATTTCATTCGAGATAAAATCTTCCGTGTTGCACTTAGTGCAGTGATTATCATAATGATAGTATTTTTTATTGTTTATCAGCCAGGTGTCTACATTACTGATACAAGAAGCTGGTAGACGAAATATTGTAAGGAAATATAATCCAATGTAAACCAAGGTTAAAATGTTAAAATCATCACAAGCGCCACAGCAAAAGTGGCAGGCTTCAAGAACTAACGCTCACTTCAGTCCTCTGAATTCCAGCTTTTGGCCGTAAACACAGGCTTTTTGACGTACACACTCATTTATGTTTTTACACGAATTTGATTTGGGCATTGATGCAGGATAGATACAATATTTTTAATATCAGCTAAATTTTCTTTGACTTTTTTGTGATGTATTGAAACATGTTGCACTTGATCACACGATCAAAAATAGAGTCCGACATAAATCGCGTAAAAACAGAATCGAGTATAACTAACTTCCTCTGTCTTAAACATAAGCTTCAATATATTCTTTGTTATCACACGGAAACGATTCCCTCTTGCTCAAGTGAATTACCTAAATATGCTACATCTTGGGGTCCTTGAAGGTTTCTGTTTTCAAAATGTTGATAAGTGGACCACGGCTTTTTGATTGGAAACTAATAGTTCCGTATTTTCGCGCAACGCGTAAATACCAGAATATGCTATATTTTCGGATCCTGACCAGTGTCTTGGATTTACATAAAAAATCCATGAGAAGTGAAAATGATTTTATCCCAGTGTGATGATGATGTTTACTTTCCCGGTTTTCATGGTTACCGCTGTAATTTCAATTCCAACTGATTTTTGTTTGCTGCAAAGAATGAAGTCGGTTCTAACTGCAGGTACAAAATCTGCTTTCACTAGCAATTTAATTAGAGGAAATCTAAATATCATCTCTTGTGATGATTTTTTAAAATTATTATTAAGAGATTTTGAATCCTAATACGAACATGGTACAACCAGAGCCGTCATCATCGTTCCATAAGAATAGATGCTAGCAATGCAGAGCAAGGATACCCTGGACTGGGCTGCCCTTGCATCTTGCATGTTTTCCGATCCCAACGGGTAATTGATATTCATTGTGGTTTATTGAATTTAATTTCTGACATTTCGAAATTCATATTGAAAATGAACCTGTTTACATAAATGAATATCAAAGCATTTTGAAAATCTAACGTTCAATCTTCTGGTTACGTTTGTTGTCACGAGTTTTCATTTGATTTACGAATGGAACTTAATGTTAAGCTGCCTGAAAATCCACGCTTTTGGACCTAACGAGCATGTTTTTATTAAGACTGATCTTTGTTTGTTTGTTTATTTGTCGTCAATCAGAAGTAGACCATGTTGTTACAATGATACAATGAAAGTTACATTTTATAGTAGGCCTTAGAAAACTAACCTATCAGGTTTACATTTTTAATATTTAGATTATCTAATTAAATTGAAGTATACCTTCAGTTTTTTTAATCATATTGAAGTCACCATTTTCAACGTGTTTATTGTGAGTTGCCATCATCTGATTTAGAGTTCCTAATTTGGCGTAATTTGTGCGATGATGGCTTGTAGTAAATATATTTCTATTTCGTAGTTGCCGGGACGGAATGTAAAAATTAAATTTAGATAAAAGTTCTTCTGAATCAACGCGTTGCAAAACAATAGCATTTACGAATGAAACTAATGCAAATTCACGGGGCACCTTTAATGATTGGATGCTAATGAACATACAGCGTACTTCATAAGATGGAAGAGGTCCAACTGTCCAACCAATTTACGAAGAGCAAACAGTAAAAACTGCTTCTGTACCGATTCTATTCGATTCCCTTTGAATCTAACTATTTGTTGACGGTTAGTGAGATAGGATTCAAGCCATTTGAGAATTCCTGGCTCAATTCCCATTTTTTGCAATAGAAGCATGGGTATGTCAATGCGGTCAAAAGCCTTGCTGAAGTCTGTATAAAGAGCTTCTACATGGTTACCATTGTCCATTGCTATCAGCGAGTAGTTAAATAATTCCAGTAAATTTGTGCTAGTTGATCGTCCTTTGGAGTGTCCATGTTGCTTGTTAGTCATTCTGTTTTTGATTTGAGTAAAATATTTTTCATTCATAGTTTATTTTATTTTATTTTATTGACGTATAAGGGGGCGAGGCGTCAGGTCACCAGTTTGAGTACAAGAACTCAAACCTTACATAATACATCAGGGAATAGTTGAATGGGCTAGGCAACGTTTCTTCCCATGGGGGATTTGAATTTTGCGGGATGCACTATTAGTGCACACTAGAAGTGTACAATGATATTGCATCACTACCAACAGGATTGAGGAGGGAGGATAATTGTTGGTATGTGAGGCTATAGGGAGAAGAGTATACATCAGTCATTTGCAAATACAATCTATTACCTTGTGATTAATTGTCAACGATATCTTCCAAAATTCCAAAATAATTTGATTGATATTAGTAATATTCAGAACTTGCTTTATCGTTTCAAGATGAGATTTGACTTCTTGTTTCGCGAGTTTGTCTTGAAATTTGTTTTGAGTTCTTCAGCAAAACTGCTTTCTGATGACAAGGTAAATCATCCATTGTCGATGCGCACCTTAACAGCTTTTGATATGTTGATATGTACATTTATTACTTATCTTAAATTGTAACTGCTGTTGACTAGTTCACTCGTTCCGTGGAATGTTTCGTTAGGACCAGACAGGATTTTTCATTCAGTTTCGAGGGATTTGTCTTGAATTATATTTGAAATTCTTCAACATGACGTAGTATATCGTCAATCGCCGATGCGCACTGTAAGATCTCCGTTTTTCTTCAAAACTATGAATGAAGTAAGCAAAATCGCCTCTTGTTAGAAAGCTTTGATACAAGCATAGCATCTTGGGTTACCATTTCCATTTTCATCTCATCTATTAGCAATTCGCGCAACTTGAAAACGAAAGATCGACGCGTAACCATCGGATTTCTAACTTTTTATTTAACTAGAAATAAGAAGAAAAATTAGTATCTTCCATTTAATTCCAACTACCTTTGCTTATCTTCGACATAAGCAAAGGTAGATGGAATTAAATGGAAGATCTAATTTTTCTTCTAATTTCTAGTTACAGGTATTCCACTCAAACAGCTCAAACCCTCTAGGATTTTTTATTTAACTTTAATATTCTTTATTTTTGGAAGTTTAAAGTAACTTAATAACAAAAGGAATAAATTAATTCATACATCAAACTCCTGTAGTTCCGAATATTATGAATAATGGATCATGAGATGAATAATGGAACAGGTTCCCCTATGTGATAATGCTTTCCAAAAGTGCGCTAGGTTGTGATAATAAACCATGCATGTTTTTCAATTGCGTTTATATGATCAAGTGCAACATTCCAACTATTCGCAAATCCTGTACTTGACCATCGATTACTATCTCAGTATAATAATGTTTGTCGATAGCAAATACTGGCGGATTTTCAGAAGCATTATTGGGCTGCATTATCATCTGGCAACACTAGTGTGCTTCTTTCCAAAATAGTAAAGAACCAGACCAGCCCTTGGACCTGGTAGTTGAAGTTAAACTACCTCAAGGTTTTGCCAGAGCCAGGGCAAACGTCAGAGTAAAATATTTTTCATTAATAGTTGCTTCAAAAAGCTTAGGAATGCAAGAAGTAATGGCAATTCCACGATGGTTACGTATGTAATATTTTTTTCCATTTTTAAAAATAGATACCAGGTAGGAAATTTTCCATGCTTTGGGAAAGATCTCAGATTCCAATGACATATTAAAAAGCCAAAATAAAGGTCCTGTAAGTTCCAATGCTACACAGAAAAAATAATTAATTTTAGCAAGCGCGTAAAATTTCCCTCGTGTAATTCCAAGTCAAACGAGCGTAAACAACGATATTGTTTGCAATCTTTCATACAACAGGATTGATTCAGGCGTTATCTGGCTTAAATTTACATGAGATATCCCATTATTTTCTGCCAAATCTAGCATTCCATTTATGTGCATTAGATAACGCAGAAAATTCAGTGTTTCTTTTTATCTGTGTAAGCTTTTCATAAATACGGGTAGTAATTCTATTTTCATATCTCTGTGCCCACCGATAGCAACGCATACTCGCTTTTTATACTACAAAAAGTATGAACATTTAAGAAGCAGAGAAGTGACGGAGATAAAAAGTTTGCCAACGCTACACACTTGGATTTTTCAGTGGAGTTTTCTGTCTTCGGAAAAGCTGTACAGTAGCTCCAGGTGCCGTGTAGTGAGAAAATTCTGAACTTATTTCCATCAAACTAATGGCGCTGAACTACTGAACAACTTTGTCGAAAACTGAAACCTTCCATTTGGTCAGGATCTAGAGATAAAGCAATTTTAATAAATTTACTAGCACACGGGCGCCGCCCTGTGATGAAATTCATAACTAATAGTCACTAAAGAAAAGGTTTTGATCTACTGGACCCCTTTAACCAAAGACAGAAGCCGTCTAGATGGTCAGGATTACGAGATTAAGCCTTTTGGAACCAGTTATATCAAATTTGATACACTACGTATTTTACTTACGCGGACACGTCTTGCAAAAATAGAATGTGATTTGAGAAATTTATGTAATCGCTATTCGAGAAATTTATGTAATCAAGGAACACGCTGTTTTGGTCCAGAACGTGGTTTATTCACCTCGATTGGTGCTTCTGCATCAAAATGGTAAGGAAAAATCAACATGTGTTTCAAATCACAAAATGGAAAATTCGGTGAAAGCGATCCCAGTATAATGCTATGTTGGAACGGGCAATAAACTATTTGCGATAAGCAATAAGCTTGATAGTCAAAAGTCATTTCCTGTTACTGTCCGACTGCCTGAATCAACATTATTGTTCCCGACCAAAACTTAAGTCGGTGTGACTGATCTATAATTCTCATGCCCATAAACCAATGTGGAATGTTTTTTCGATCGAGGATGGTCTCGTAATTAAATATCATAATCATCTATGCCAAGCTGAAATGACAACCATTCCTGGAACCGATACCTATAATAATCGAACATAAAATTTACCGCCTCAAACAGGTCGACCTTTGACGTACGTCTTTCGATGCCATGTTATCCTACCCAAAATCAGACGTACCATCCGATCAGCAGGTTTTCGCCAACATCCCAGAAAGGGTACACCACCTTTAGAAACTTGTTTTGGAGTCGACAACGCCGTGCACGGCTTTACTCATTGCTTATAATTATTGTCGTTGCACAGAATTCCCTTCTTCTACAAATTTGCTGGCACATTCCGTACTCCATTATATCGAAATTAGGTGAACATTATCTTCGTTTCGCTTGCAAACCTTTTAGAACATTCCGCACATGCTCGCTTCTAGCTTCTTCCTTCGTCTTGCACAAACACCTTCTCCACCTATCATTAATACAGCAGGCAGGTATCATTCAGCTGGTTTCGTTTTCTTCTTCCATTTTCGTCTAGTGTAGCACTGTTGCTCCACCACTACTTTGAGCTCCACACTACAAACACCTTCTTCTTCGCCACCTTCCAGCGGCTACCAATGATTGACTGTGACCGCTAATGGGCTCTCATGTTTTACACTTTCCCCGGAAAAATCGACCCAGTTCCCATCAATTTCCACACCATACCTAAGCACCGACTTGGGTTCACACTTTACTGCCGAAACCGACCCGGATAAATCGAGAAAAACCGCCCAAATTCACAACTGCAAAATCCACAATCTTACTCTTTTCAGGCCCAACGACGACACAAAAGTCAGCCTATGCTCCACTCACTTTGAACTTGTTCCCCTCTCTCTGTGCGACTGACTGGATGTGAAATAAGCAACAGCAGCCAACAGCACCAGCAAGTAGAAAAAAAATACACTCCAGGAGCTCCACTACTCATCCCCCGCCCCGGCGTTTCTCAACCCGTCGTTGTTGGGGGGACAAGAAATACACTCCAGCGACTCGAGAAACTTACCAAAACCTGCGACCGAACCGTTTGACACCTTGCGAACAACTGACGACGACAGCGATTCGCGAATAACGATAACGACACGACCGGCTGCGATACACATACACTGACGAACTACACGATCGGCTGCTGTTTGTTTATGCTGATGGGGGGATTTCGATTGGATTTTGTGTTGTTATTCGGTTCGAATGCTGTTACATTTCATTAATGAAAATGATCGAAACAACTGTTTTAACTACATCCATACACGAAATCATCTTAAGTAATTAAAATTCTCCAACAAAGCAAATAAATAAGGTTTCAGAACATAACTTTTGCATCACGACTGATCGATTTGTTGACCACCCACTTTTCCTGTTGGAATACAATCGAAGAGCCCCTTCGGTGGGCTGTGAAAATATAAACAAACTGGAACACGTTCGCACGAAGAGAACCGATGCAGACGTTGGGTGATTGCAAAGTCAGGCAGGTATTCAGTAGTGGAAAACAACCTGAGTATTATGCAAATATTTGGAAATATTGAAAGGCGCCCCCATGTTGGACGCAACTGATGCGACGTCGTTTTCCCATAAGATTTTTATAATTCGTAATGGACGAATCCAGGTTGAAAAAAGTAAAAACTACCATTTTACCTGACTATGGATATTTTCAAAAATACCATGCAATTTCAGTCAAATTTACTACGTTTATGGTACACCCATAGACTAACTCTAAGACCAGTAGATCCCATACAAATACGATTTTTTTCTTTGCTCAGTCAGTACTAGAACATCGGTCCTAAGCTCGGTCCCAAGCTCAATAATGCGCCCCTAATAAAGAACTCACAAGAACACACTCTCAAATATTCTGTCAAAATAACACAGCAAATCAATATGCAACTAGCGATTTGAAATTGGTCCACTGTTGTAGAACCCCTTGGTTCGAAATACACCTTGAAGTCAGCACCTTGCTGTACATATTTGCGCCTTTGTTTTGATTTGCTGTGTTATTTGAACGGAATATTTGAGAGTGTGTTCGTGTGCGTTCATTATTAGGGGCGCATTATTGAGCATGGGAACGAGCTTGGGACCGATGTGCTAGTACTGACTGAGCCAAGAAAAAAATCGTTTTTGTATGGGACCTTAGGCTGATGCAAATTTCGAAATGGTTGCTCCCCTAAGCTTAATCGACGCCAATTTGGGTCCTGATAGTCCCCAAAAAATTTGAACACATTTGGTTTTCATTTGGCTTTGCACACGCTATTCAAAGTTTGTATGGGAATTAGTATGAAGAGTCTCAAACTTATATTTCAACATGTAAGTTCATCTCAACATGTAAGTTTGAGATTCTTCATACTAATTTCCATACAAACTTTGAATAGCGTGTGCAAAGCAAAATTAAAACCAAATGTGTTCAAATTTTTTGGGGACTATCAGGACCAAATTGGCGTCGATTAATCTTAGGGGAGCAAACATTTCGAAATTTGCATAAGCCTAATGGGACCTACTGGTCTTAGAGTTAGTCTATGGTGTGCATGTAACTAATTGCACAGAGAACAGACGTTTATCTTCGGTCTGCTACTTGTGTAACACTTTAAACCGACATTTCAAATGTATGTGTATTCAAAAAAAGCCTAGCACATAACCTGAAAAGTTTTCCATGTTTTTCTCTGCACTTGCTTCTTATACCGGCTGCCCATATTCATAAAAGTTTATAGAATCGGAAAATGGGTCGCAATTGTGAATTTTATTGGTGCAGTAATCAGTACACACTTAGAAAATTTTACAGTATTCGGTAATTTTTTACCGAACTTTCAACAGCTGAACAGTTCGGTAATCCAATTTAACGGATTTCGGTAAATTTTGACAAGTTCCGGTAATTTTTTTACCGGAATATTGTAAAAATTCACCGAAAACCGGTAAATCGGATTACAGAACGTTCAGCTGTTGAAAGTTTGGTAAAAAATTACCGAACACTGATAATTTTTCTAAGTGTGTAACGATACAATATTTCCTTTTATCAGTTCACAGGTGATAATGAAATGCGAATTTTTCTTCACCTTTGAAATTATGAATACATATGAGAGTATGTTTTATAACGCAGATGCCATGCCTGGGTAGAAAATGTTGCTCTTGTGAAGCTGCCTAAATGTTTGTTGCTGCAGGACCACAAACATTCAAGAACATAAGTATTCGTTTCGCTCACTTTCCTCTCAATGCTTTCAAGGAACTATCCAGGAAAGAAAAGTGGTAATGCAGCGTAACATAAAAGGAACTCTTAGTCTAAAATCTAATTGAATATGAAATTCACATGCAAGTTAGTTCCAAAGGCAATGCCTTTCGAATGTTCGTACAATCACTATACCATACCATAAACCATACCAAAAAGTATTGAAAGCTATTTATATCAACATATATGTATTTTGTTCTATCTGAATGTCAGGTGAATACTTGGAGGATGCATCCATAGAGTTTGTAGATTCACCGATTATTGGCATTCCCAGTGATCCATCACTGTTTGTCAATGATTAGTGGTAGAAGACTTCAGCATCAGAGGATTCATGTATTGAAATACCAGAAAGTAGTCGACTCGATAGCTATGTACTGTCCAAGGATACACGTACTCCATCACCTCCATCATATACTACGAGGACGAGTGATTGGTAGTTGAACATCGCAGCTCTTCACGAACAACCCCGATTGAGCTGCAACTGCATTCACAAACTCAAAACGAATCGGGTACCAACACATTCTCTAGATATAACCCCAGTTCCCTTTCCGTTATATCCAACAACTTTCGTCGACATATTAATGAATTGGCCTATGAATCACGAGTGTTGATGTTTTAGATATCTTCCAAAATACATTGTAAATTGCAAGCTGGAATACGTTCTTTTTCACCCGAACATATGTTTATAATGTTTGTTTCAGATACCGATTCTTTTGTTTTGAATTTTGACAGCAACGTTTCCAAATTTTGAGTTGCGTAGAAAGTAAAAAAATCACTGGCAACATGATTCAATATAACTTGGGCAGCCGGTAAGAGATGGCGTTAGTGTTTCAACATATTTTCGTTTAAACTTTTACACACGTTTTTTCGAGAAACGTTATATGGACATCAATGTCTGTAATCTGTGCTAATTGTGTCAGCTGATTTTATTTACATAATTGCTTTGTAAATATTGTTGCTGTTGCCCAGCTGGAGCTGATATGTATTCAAAATTTGAGATCTCACTGGGTTCCAACAATTGAAATACAGTTTTCAATGAGTCAATTTCATGGCCCGTCGATAGATACCGAATTTCGACTGTCGTCACAGATTAATGCTAGCTGCTCTGAACGTAAAACATTGGTCGTGACACTGGCAAAAAACATATCCGATTTCTATAAAATAAATAAACAATTAATAACTGGTTGATGAATGCATCCTCTGTGTTTTGGTGCCATAAGTACTCAGTCAAAACCCTGCCCGGGAGCCAGGTTCAAGATATCAGTCGTAAAGTAACAATTTTCGAGCATTATTAGTTTGACCAGCATCAAACTTTTGAAGATGGTAATTCAAGGTAACTCCATAGACTAACTCTAAGACCAGTAGGTCCCATACAAAAACGATTTTTTTCTTGGCTCAGTCAGTACTAGAACATCGGTCCCAAGCTCGGTCCCAAGCTTAATAATGCGCCCCTAATAACATAGACTAACTCTAAGACCAGTAGGTCCCATACAAAAACGATTTTTTTCTTGGCTCAGTCAGTACTAGAACATCGTCCCAAGCTCGGTCCCAAGCTCAATAATGCACCCCTTATAATGAACTCACATGAACACACTCTCAAATACTCTGTCAAAATAACACAGCAAATCAAAACAAAGGCGCAAATATGTATAACAAGGTGCTGGCTACAAGGTGTAATTCGGACCAAGGGGTTCTACAACAGTGAACCAATTTCAAATCGCTAGTTACATATTGATTGTTGCTAATAATGAACTCACATGAACACACTCTCAAATATTCTGTCAAAATAACACAGCAAATCAAAACAAAGGCGCAAATATGTATAACAAGGTGCTGGCTTCAAGGTGTAATTCGGACCAAGGGGTTCTACAACAGTGATCCAATTTCAAATCGCTAGTTGCATATTGATTGTTGGTAACTCCTTCTCTCTAAGTTTTCCCTATCAATCTCCTCCTATCCCTAACCAATGCACGGAAGCTAATGGTACAATCATAGACTAACTCTAAGACCAGTAGGTCCCATACAAAAACGATTTTTTTCTTGGCTCAGTCAGTACTAGAACATCGTCCCAAGCTCGGTCCCAAGCTCAATAATGCACCCTTATAATGAACTCACATGAACATATTGTTGCATATTGATTGTTGGTATGATGAAGTGTTGCGTTTGGATGGTTAAGGGAATGCTTGAGAAAGAAGTTATTGTTGGCAGGGCACCTTCTACTTTTTCATTTAATTGTTGGAATAAATATTCAATAAGATGGGTTTATGGAATGTTACTAAAACTCAAAATCCAAACGGTGTAAATGTGGAATATTTTGAAAAAATCGGTATGAATTTTTCATATTATGTCAAATTGAGTGCAATACAAATTACTACCTACTATCCGTTTTACACACGGGCTTTCTCAAAACTTTTATAGTAATAATACTTTAAGGTATAAAGATGAATTTATGTACTGACAAGTGCAACGGGAAGGATTAATAGCAACAATCAATATGCAACTAGCTATTTAAACTTGGTTCACTGTTGTAGAAACCCTTGGTCTAAATTGCACCTTGAAGCCAGCACCTTGCTGTACATATTTGCGCCTTTGTTTTGATTTGCTGTGTTATTTTGCCAGAATAGTTGAGAGTGTGTTCGTGTGAGTTCATTATTAGGGGCGCATTATTGAGTGTGGGACCGAGCTTGGGACCGATGTGCTAGTACTGACTGAGCCAAGAAAAATCATTTTTGTATGGGACCTACTGGTCTTAGAGTTAATGCTGGGCTGCAATGGGGAGCGCAACGGCGCGGTGCGGCAGTTTTGACATAAAATATATGGATTAACAGTCAAAAGCTGCCGCAACGCGCCGTTGCACTCTCATTGTATTCCGGATGCAGTTGAAAACCGGAATATAGCTATACAGCGCACTAGATGCGCCATTGTTTGGACTTATGGAACTGGAGTAAAATCGATTGGCGCGACTGCTATATTCCGGTTTTCAACTGCACCAGGAATAGCTGGGCCTTTAGTCTTGCAGACTAGGGGTGAGACAGCTCTACCATAGACTAACTCTAAGACCAGTAGGTCCCATACAAAAACGATTTTTTTCTTGGCTCAGTCAGTACTAGAACATCGTCCCAAGCTCGGTCCCAAGCTCAATAATGCACCCCTTATAATGAACTCACATGAACACACTCTCAAATACTCTGTCAAAATAACACAGCAAATCAAAACAAAGGCGCAAATATGTATAACAAGGTGTTGGCTTCAAGGTGTAATTCGGACCAAGGGGTTCTACAACAGTGAACCAATTTCAAATCGCTAGTTACATATTGATTGTTGGCTCTACTCTGAGTTGCTTTGATGCACCAAGTAACTCGCTAGTAACTAAACATAGCTTGAAATTAAATCAATATTCATCGGTTCTTATCGGTTGCCAGAGTTTCGAAAAGTTTGACTTCCAACTAGACTTCCAATTTGTTTGAAAACATTGTGGACATTCTGCTAATGGCAACCCAAGTAACCACAAAGTTATAATAGCATGCATATATGGGGCATATGCATTATGTCTAGTGCATCATTAAAGTTGGATTAATGCTGAAAAGGGCCCCACTAAGATCGAACTAATGCTATATCTTTTGTAATGCCATAAGACATTGCTAAAGTTGCATTATTGCATTAATAATGCATTAAAAATGCATCACTCCATTCTTAGGCTAATCTAACGCTTCATTACTTGACAACTCTTGAATTGATGCGATCCCGCATTAACGATGCTGAATTTGGGTTGAATAAGTGCAATAATATAATCATAGACTAACTCTAAGACCAGTAGGTCCCATACAAAAACGATTTTTTTCTTGGCTCAGTCAGTACTAGAACATCGTCCCAAGCTCGGTCCCAAGCTCAATAATGCACCCCTTATAATGAACTCACATGAACACACTCTCAAATACTCTGTCAAAATAACACAGCAAATCAAAACAAAGGCGCAAATATGTATAACAAGGTGCTGGCTTCAAGGTGTAATTCAGACCAAGGGGTTCTACAACAGTGGACCAATTTCAAATCGCTAGTTACATATTGATTGTTGATATAATGGTTGTGATTACTTGGGAATATAAGATGGTACGACCATAGACTAACTCTAAGACCAGTAGGTCCCATACAAAAACGATTTTTTTCTTGGCTCAGTCAGTACTAGAACATCGTCCCAAGCTCGGTCCCAAGCTCAATAATGCACCCCTTATAATGAACTCACATGAACACACTCTCAAATACTCTGTCAAAATAACACAGCAAATCAAAACAAAGGCGCAAATATGTATAACAAGGTGCTGGCTTCAAGGTGTAATTCGGACCAAGGGGTTCTACAACAGTGAACCAATTTCAAATCGCTAGTTGCATATTGATTGTTGGTACGACGGTGAGCCCTACTGAAGTAAAATGTTGAGGCATGATTCGTAATTTGCTAAACATTGATTCTGAGAAGCTTGTGTTGGAGTGAGCTCGTCTGTCTCTTTTCCTGCCCTTGTTCCAAAGCACCAGTTCGTAGTCTGGTGGAATGATGCTGCATAACAAAATTGCAGATCATCATAATTGGAGACATAAAAATAACTTCGTAGCGAAATACGATATAAAATTGTACAAGCATATCAGATATGTAGTTTAAGCATGGACCCAAAAGGGAAGGACGTAGTTGTGCCGAAGAAACATTAAAAAAGTTATGGATCACTATCGTACTAGAGAACCGGCTTCTAGTACTGTAAAAGTCCCGTGTATACTAGATTATGTTCGATATTGCGTAGGCTTGTTTGAGCGTTCATGTTAGTTATTATGTCAGCTAATTTTATTTACTAATATCAACAATAATATCGGTAGGTAACAAGCAACAACATCTCTTGCCGTTTGTGGTATTACCGGATTGACCATCCAAAACGGGATTTGCACAGTGGCAGTCATCGAATCAAATAGGTTCAACAATCATTTGCGATATTTCCGGGAAACAATTGAAAACGTCTGTCGTTGACTCTAAATACGTTCCCTCCTACAGCGTCAGCAGTGCCTAGTACGTAACTCGTTCACACGGCAAGGATCAGTGACGGTTTCCTGATTGCTAAAAATAACAAGAATTGTAGACGGCAGAAGCTGGTTAGTATTCTATTTGTATATTTGTGAACGTGAATTCTGTTAATAAATGTAATGACACTCATTATTTTTATTGCAGATAAACGAATACATAGCAATCTTCCCGTAAGAACCGCAACCGTATCTGGCAGTACGTGAAACTTTCGAACAATTCTACTAGCTAACGAGAAATGAATATCAGAGAACGGTTGCTGCTCCTTATCGTTTACCAGTTCCACAGTCCTTGCCACACTCAGAGATTACCATAACAGGACAAAAAATAGTATAGCAACAAAAAGAATGTGTAGCAACAGAGACACCATAATTTCCGGAAAAACCAACAGTGCGACTTGACGAAATTATCAACAATGGTTTGTCATCGTCGATAGCAAAACATCAGTGTGGTGTTGGTTTAAACATTGTAGTCCGCAGACTGGCCGTAGTGTAAAAAATGTGATGCGATTAACACTGTTCCTCTCTCTCTTCATAATTGCTTTTAGAATAGTAATAGTATTACTATTACATAGAGTTTTTCTATGTTATAACGGACACCGTATACGCAATGCACATCCGAGGGAAGAAGAAGGTTCAGTTAGAAAACAATCTGATTAATTGTGTTGGCAGAGACAAAATTCAGTACATCTAGAACCTAGAAGGAATTATTCTGAAAGAAAAAGATAAAAAGATTTGTATAATATATTCATTTATTTAAAAGATTCTTCAACTTTGTCATTATTTTATTATTTTTCTCTGTATGTTGTTTCCTATTCTGTTAGAATCCAAAATGTATTATGGTTCCTTTACGTTAATTGTGGAAATATGTAAATTATTACGAAACGTTTTTTGTCGATCAAAGCAGAAGTGTTTGCCTTTTCCCTCCCTTAATGTATACCGATACTGGTAATGATACACTCAAATTTTATTTAAATGCACTTAGAGACGATAGAAACACAAACTATGAAAAAAAAATGTTACAAGCAGAAATATATATTATTTACGAGAACAAAAAGAACAATGTTTGAGAGCGATAATAAATAAAAGTAAGGATTATGGTAAATTCGTGGATGAACAGAGATGTGAAACCTACTTTGCCATCACTACGACGCGACAACCCGCTGGAAGATTTGTGGACGTGATGCCAAAACAGGCAGTTGTTCATGCAAGGCAAAGAGAATTTCGAAATATTACTAATCGCCGTATTTTGCATACGAATACTTCACTCAGGAATGCCTACAAAGTGTGCATTCATGAGTTCGTTCAATTGGAATATAAAGCCCTGAACAACACAAGCATGGACGTTTTGAAGCCTGGTGTGAAAACTGTATTGTTCTCCCGGCTTGCATCACGACAAAGCTTCGCGTCGTCTTTGGTGCTTCGTATCCCATTGGTACCGAAGCCTCGTTGAACGATGCCTGATTGTGGACCTATGATTCAAGAAGAACTGTATAGTCTCATCCTCCAAGTTAGATTACCTTGCTTCGTCATCGTTGCTGACCTAGAAAAAAATGTACCGGTAATTGATGGTACACATTGTCGACCAACCTTTGCAGCGCATCGCGTTTCGAGCTTCCCCTTCGAACTCCTTACTAACCTTCGAATTTCTGACGGTTACGTACGGTACCGCGTCGGCTCCGTACCTTGCGACCCACTGCCTCCACGCAACTTACTTCCAACGGTTAATTGATCTATCCAATAGCTGCTAGATTGTTATCGCCGGCTTCTCATCAAGCTCCTGCAGTCTATAGGAATCAAGCTGTACAAATGGGCATCGAGCAGTCCACGATCTTCCGGAACATTCCAGCAGAACTTTGAGAAAACCGGAATTTGTTGGAACTAGATTTATTATCCTCATTTCTGGAAACTTTTGGGCTGCTTTGACATCCAAAGGATGACGTCTTTCACTTAAATATTCGAAGATTCTGCGATAGCCAAATGATTTATAATGTTCGATCCTCTTGGTCTATTGGGAAAAATGGTTCTCAGATTCAACCTTTTGATGCAGGAGTTGTGGATGAATAAAGTTACATGGAACACTACTGAATGACCTCAACACTCGAAATGCTAGACTTTGTTGACTTTTTTTTGACAATAAAACAAAATTGTTGAAAACAAAAACATGAGGCAGTTGTTTTGTTTTTCTAGTACTGCTCAGATAATGATATTCTAGTATACATGGAACTTGATACACTGAAAATTTTGACCAGGTGCGTCATGAATAAATCGTCTGTCCGATGTCCGTAATTAGTCCGTGGTTTAAGTGAATGTAGCTTGTATTCCTAAAACATTAAAAATTGCTAGTCTCCAACTATGCACACTCGAGAGGTAATGTATTAGCAACAATCAATATGTAACTAGCGATTTAAAATTGGTTCACTGTTGTAGAACCCCTTGGTCCGAATTACACCTTGAAGCCAGCACCTTGTTATACATATTTGCGCCTTTGTTTTGATTTGCTGTGTTATTTTGACAGAATATTTGAGAGTGTGTTCATGTCAAGGGGTCGGTCAATCTGATCAATTGAAAATCTTCAAAAGATTTAAAATCTTTCAAAAAGATCGGGCCACTGATCGGGCAATCTTTGCAAAACCAACATACACTTTTACTTCAGTCAATTGAATTCTTTCGGGCACCCCTATTGATTGTTAATGTTTTCACCGTCACTAATGGAAACTATCAACCTCTGAAAAATGGCAAAGTGACGGTCAATCAACCACAAACGGACCAAAAGAAGAGCGACGAGGATATGGATCATACTAAGAAGGTCATAATCAGTGATTTGATTCAAACGGATTTGACGGGAGCAGAAGAATTGGATTTAAGAGTGTGTGAACTGTATCAATCCGTATAAGGATACTCAAAACGTAACGTAGAATCCGCCGGTAGGCACCCGATATGTGTTCAAGCATCGATTATTTATGGTGGCTAATCAATTTTAGAAATCTGACAATGCCAAAGGTTTGCTCCCGCATTGGAATCCAGTTGTCGGTTGATTGAGTCGGGAGGTGGAGATCAATGAATCACCGACTATCTTGGCCGAATAGGACGACGTGTGCTTTGTAGCCATTGAAGCCATGTTCAGTGTCGATCTACATTGTATTTAGCCGGCAGTGATGCGCGTTCCGAATGCCCATGGATTGTTTATGATAGGAACTATGACGGCCTGGCTATTCGTGCAGACAACATGGCGACCATCTCTATACTGATCGATAACCAAGTGTGCGTTCACAGTTTGCAGCATAGACGTAAGATCCTTCTTGGGTTGACCTTGTCTAGTTATTTATCGTAAATTCTTTTTTAGATTCACTCCTGGCGTGGATTTTGATATTGGCGAGATAGGCAGTTCAGTCATTAGAGGGATTACGTCACGCAAAAATTGACTTTTATAAACCCTTACTCCCCTTGTCACGTTTTTGTATGGACCTTGAAATTTTCTTTGTATGAATCGTCACGTTTTCTCAAACCCCCTCCCCTACTGCGTGACACAATTAATGGACCTTCCCTTACGTTCTGCTTCTGTACGGACTGTAGTTATTGGACCGGTGATACATCGTATTTTTTTACTTTGTACTGTCAAGAGAAAGGAAACAGGATCAGGTAATAAAAAAATTACTCTATATTCAGTCTCACTAATTTGACTGAACTAGCTAACCAAAATTTGCTTCTTTCAAGATGCAAGATATTATTTTTTTGAATAAATTGTGGTTGTTTGGGATTACACACGAATAAAAAACGTAGAGGAGAACACGTTGTTTTTCGCACATATTGAGAAAGTATAATAAGTCTCCAGAAGTCCAGACTCTTCGAAAATGATCGCTGGTCAGTAGTTAAATTCTTATAAAATATTCACCTCTGACCCGTAATGATTTGGGGAGGAATATATCACGAAAACATCGACAAGAAGCACCTAAATAGCTTAGTTTCGAGTAGATGCACTCGTCTAAATTTGTCTGCGTCGAGACGAGTGTTTTCAAGTTTTTATTCTTATGTGATCTAGACTTCTCCTGTCGGAACATCGGGAGAGCTCGGGATGTTTAATCTACGTCGTTTTGACCAATTCCGCGCTTTTCTTCTTTATACGACTACGAACAACACCGAGTTGAACCTCTTCATGGTTTTCTTTTCTTTTCTTTTTTTGTCGTACAGACCATGAATGATTCCGCAGCCGTTTCACCGGATATGCAGTGTAGGAAACGGCTTCTGATCGAAATGAGAGGGTTTCAAACACCTGGAAGAGTTTTTTTCCCACAGGTTCAGCGTTTCATTGGCCGCCTGGTGACCATAATTTGTCCAGCGAAGGAAAGTAGAATCTATTAAAAGGTTTTACTATATGCTTTCCTGACATATTGAGTAGTGTTGATGAACATCGCATCATGATTGTATAAGCAAGTAGTAGAGACCAATCAGGCTCTCGCTAAAATTAATAACTCGTATTTGTTTTAATGTAGCATATTGTCACAATATGTAAGATAAAATATGTTCGAATCCTGCCGAACCCTCCCGTGTGAAACAATAAAAATAATCAATAATAAAACATATATATGAAAACATATACAAATAAGTAGGCATGGTTTTATTTTAAAACACTGAAGTAAAACAGCGGCATGTGTCAAACTGTCATTAAAGATTCTAAATCTTTAGAACATCATTCGATCTTTTTCAAAGATCAGAATCAAAATTTAAGAGATCTGATCAAATGATCAGGAAGTCTGACCCCTTGGTTCATGTGAGTTCATTATAAGGGGTGCATTATTGAGCGTGGGACCGAGCTTGGGACGATGTTCTAGTACTGACTGAGCCAAGAAAAAAATCGTTTTTGCATGGGACCTACTGGTCTTAGAGTTAGTCTATGGTATTAGCGTCGGTTCCTTTGACAGCTGCTGTGAAAAAATAGAGAACAAAAAATTATAGTGCTCGCTTGCTGATCAACGAGAGTTACTCGAGGTACTTCAAAAGCAACTCTGAAATTACTCGCAAAGAAGAGCTGTCTTGCCCCTTTGTTGCATAGACCGGTTCGCTAAAGGAGACAGTACGATAAATCTAAAGCTTTTAAGTAATCCATACACACTTAGAAAATTTTACAGTATTCGGTATTTTTTTTACCGAACTTTCAACAGCTGAACAGTTCGGTAATCCGATTTACTGGATTTCGGTAAAATTTGACAAGTTCCGGTAATCCGATTTACCGGAACTTGTCAAATTTTACTGAAATCCAGTAAATCGGATTACCGAACTGTTCAGCTGTTGAAAGTTCGGTAAAAAATTACCGAACACTGTAAAATATTCTAAGTGTGTATGGCTCATTTTGTCATAAGTTAAGCGTTATCATTTAAATTCACTTATCTTCTCAACAAACAATTGGAGTTAAATTAACGCTAAATATGCTGTTTTTACTTTAAGAAGCTCGTAACGAACATGCCCAGGAAGCTAAAAGTCACCATAACAAAGCCAAAAAAAAAACATTAAAAAGCTAATGTTTGATTGAACAACCTGTTGTATAACACGCAAAGTTTGTTGCGATAACTTTTACTAAATTTGCAAGTCTAATCGAATTTTTTTATAGGCAATCATATTGGTCATATGGTCATATTGTTGGTCATATTAAAGGGTGTTCATCAGTTTTGTCTCAAAGGGATAATTGTTTCGATATTCGATATTCGAGTTTGAGATTGTGTTCTGTTATATGTTATTCATCACTTTGAGTCCTAAGTCTCACAGAATATCAATAACAGATTCATATCAGTTACCATAAGAACAACTAAAAAGATGTTCAACAGTCATTTTAATCAGCGTTTTATTTCGGCAGGTTGTCATCAAAAACATATTACTGACACCCCTCGGCATAATTTGCTTTGCAGTAGTAGACCAACATATTTTCGACGTGTACTCGAAGCTGAGACGTTACCTTTGCTCTCGAGTACGTCGAAACTCTGTTGATCCTGCAAAGAAACCGAGAATCAACGATGACAACCTGTAACTGATTAAAATGACTGTTAGTAGTTGTTCTTATGAAACTGATAATAATTGATATTCTGTGAACTGGGGCCTGATGAATAATATAACAGAACACAATCTCAAACTCCGAATATCGAAACAATTATCCCTTTGGGTCTAGAGCAATGAACGCCAGCTATGAGCCAGCAATATGACCATATGATATGATTGGGATTCGTTAGACTTCTGGGAAATTTAGTAAGTATCGCAGAAGCTTGCGTCGTGCACTAACAGTTGTTCAATCAAACATTAGCTTTGATATGGTGACTTTAACTTCTGAATGTTCGTTACGAGCTTCTTAAACAAAGCAGCATATTTAACGTTGGTACAGCTCCAATTATTTGTTGAAGATAAAGAATGAACCTATTAACGCAATATGACAAAAATAAGCCATACACTTAGAATATTTTACAGTGTTCGGTAATTTTTACCGAACTTTCAGCAGCTGAACAGTTCGGTAATCCGATTTACTGGATTTCGGTGAAATTTGACAGAGTTCCAGTCGGTAGGATTACCCGGAACTTGTCAAATTTTACCGGAAGTCCGTCAAGTCGGATTTACCGAACTGTTCAGCTGTTGGATTCGGTAAAAAATTACCGGGCTACTGCAGAAGATTTTCTAAGTGTGTATGGATACTTAAAGCTGCTTTATCGTACCTCCTTTATCAAGTTCAGTCTATGCAACAGAGAGACTGGAACTGGCACTCTTTGCGGTGAGTTGCTGTGCCTCGGTAACTCTCGTTGATCTTGTGCCTATAATTTTTTGTTCTCCTTTTTCACGGCGGCTGTCAAGGAGACAAACGTAATACATGGACTAACTCTAGGACCAGTAGATCCCATGCAAAACGATTTACCTCTTGGCTCAGTCGATACTTTCGTTTGGCCTGTGCCCCTTATAGTGCTCACTTGAAGTCGAACCTCCTGATCATTTGATCAGATCTCTTTCTGTGATTCTGATCTGAAGATCGAATGATGTTCTAGATTTAAAGTCTTCAATGACAGTTGACACGTATTTACTTCAGTGTTTAAGGCCGTATACTATTTGGCTGTAATATTTTCGCTGCTGCTATGTTTATTATTGATTATTTTATTGTTTGCAGAAATTCGGCAGACATATTTTATCTTACGTAATTGTGATGTATATCTTACATTAAATACGAAGTTATTAGCTAGCTAATGCCTCTACTACTGCTTATACAATCATGATGCGATGTTCATCAACGCTACTCAACAGGAAACATAGTGAAACCTTTTAATGATTCTAAACTGGGCAAATTATAGTCATTAATGAAACCTTGAACCTGTGGGAAAAGAGCTCTTCAGATGTTTGAAATTTCTCATTTCGATCGGAAAGCCGTTTCCTAGCATATCAGTGAACGGCTGCGGGAAGTGATATCATGTCTGTACGACAGAGAAAGAGAAAACCATGAAGGTTCAACTCGGTGTTGTTAAACAATCTGCTGAAAGCTTGTAATTTGTGGATGGAAACATCCCGAGTACTCAATGTTCCATTGGGCATTTATGGAATAAGAGCTTAATTCGTCTCGACATGATGAAGTAGTCGAACCTTTAGGTGCTTCTTGTCGATGTTATATTCTCCCCAGATCGTGCAGGTCGAGAGGTGAATGACCTATGGGAATTTGGCACTACTGACCAGCGTCAGAAGGTGGAAGACTTATTATACTTTCTCCAGTAATTACTTGGCTTCAACGTGTTCTCTCTACGTTCGTGTGTAATCAACGAAGCCAATTTATTCAGAAAATATTATCTTTAAATGTGAAGAGCCTACAGGGTACTGGTGGATTCAGTCAGAGTGGAGACTGGAATGCTCAAATGAATTTTATTACTGATCTGTTTCCTATATAAAGTACGATGTATCACCCGATCTTTTAGTCATGCAGCAGAACAGAAATTAGTAATGTCACTGTAAGGAGAAGGACTGAAAACGTGACGGTAAGAAGGAATTTCAAGTCAATAAAACATGACAAGAAGTGAGGAGACTATAAAAGTCAATTTTTGCGTATAATCCCTCAATATAAATATCAAAATCCACGCCAGGAGTGAATCAAAAGAAAATTTTGATAAATAACTAGACAGAATCAACCCATCTTACGTCTATGCCTGCTGTAGGGCGCACGCGGGTATCGATGAATGGTCGCCATGTTGTCTGCATAATAACCAGGCCGTCACTCAGATTCCCTAATAAACAATCCATGGGCGTCGACATGCATCACTGCCATCGACACTGAGCCTTGGCTCAATGGCTACAAAAGCCGACAGAATAGTCGGTGTTGATCTCCGCGCGACTCAATCAACCGACAGCTGGATTTCAATGCGGGAACAAACTACTGGCATTGTCAATTTCTAAAATTGATTAGCCACCATAAATAATCGATGGCAGACACATATCAGGTGCCTACCGGCGGATTCTACGTTACGTTTTAGTAATCACCCATACGGACCGATACACGCCAAATCAATACGCTCCCGTCAAATCCATTTGAATCAAATCACTGATTATGACCTTCTTAGTATGATCCATATCCTCGTCGCTCTTCTTTTTGGGTCCGTTTGTAGTTTGATTGACCGTCACTTTGCCGTTTTTCTGTTGATAGTTTCCATTAGTGACAGTGAAATATTAACAATCGGTGCCCGAAAGAATTCAATTGACTGAAGTAAAAGTGTATTTAGTTTTGCAGATTGCCCGATCCAGTGGCCCCGATAGCACTGAAAGACCCACTAAATCTTTTGAAGATTTTCAATTGATGACCGACCCCTTGACATGAATTTTACTCTCAAATATTCTGTCAAAATAGCACAGCCGTCAAGGCAAAGACGCAAATGTAATATAACAAGGTGCTGGCTTCAAGGTGAAGACCAAGGAATTCTACAGCAGTGAACCAATTTTAAATCGCTAGTTACATATTGATTGTTGCTATTGCATTTACCTCTCGGTGTGCGTAGTTGGAGACTAGCAATTTTTGGCTTTGGGAATGCAAGCTACGTTAGACCCGCGGACCTAACGGATCGATAAGGCGCCGCAGTCAGAATTTTCACGTGTCTTCCGTAATACTAGGTATCATTATCTGGAGGCAGTACTGAAGACAGGGCAACGCCTCATGTTTTGTTTTCGAAACGATTTTATTTTATTGTCGAAAGTCGTCAGTCGTTCGTGGTGTTCCATAACGGCATTTAAATCCCTCACTGCGTCAGAAAGCGGATCTGGAGACCATTTGTAGACAAGGAGTTTGATATAAATCATTTGGCCTATCGCAGAGATCTTCAGTGTGGGAAGACGTCGTCCTTTAGTGTCGTGAAATATCTCAGAATGAGGATGGCTAAATCTAGTTCCAACAGATTCAGTTTTCTCAATTCTGCTGGAATCTTCCGGAAGTCGTGGACTGCTCGATGCCCATTTTGTACAGCTTGACAAATTGATGAAGAGAAACCGTGCTGATGGCTGTCCTAGCGTATTGGATAGATCAGTCAACCGTTGGAAACAAGTTGCTGGGTACCCAGGTACAGCCGACATCGGTACCGTACGTAACCGTCGAAATTCGAGGTGCTTCGAAGAGCGCGATGCGCTCTGTCAACAACGGCTGCCATCCGCAGTCAGCAGAAACGTGTCAACTTGGAGGATAATTCATGATTCTTCTTGAATCATAGATCCGCAATCAGGCGTATCGTTAACGGGCTTCGACGCAGTGGGATACGAGAAACGCCAAAGGCGACATGAGCTGATAAATTGACCAGCGGGCGATATCCCAGTTTTCAAGACTACCGACGATTGTTCGGGGCCCATGATTCCAGTTGAACGAATAATGAATGCGCATAATGGAACATTCGAGTGAAATGACCGACATGCGAAATGCGACGTTAATGACACAAATTCTCTTGCCTTCATGAACTGGCTACTTTTGGCATCGCATCTTTCCGGCGAATTTATCGCGTCATGTGATGAGCGAAGTAGATTTTTCAATCTGTTAATGTTACAACATTTATTATCGCTCTCAAATTGATATTCTTTTTGTTATAAATGAAATAATATATATTTCTGCTTGTAACAATTTTTTTCATGGATTTGTGTTTCCTATCGTCTCTAAGTGCATTTAAATAAAATTCGGAGTGTAATCATTACCGGTAATCGGTAACTGCATTGAGGGAGGAAAGACAGGCGAACACTGCCAGCTTTGATCGACAAAAAACGTTTTCGTAATGGTTTACGTAATCTCCGCAGTGTAACGTAGAGGCAAACCATGGCTACGTTTTGGATTCTAACGGAGAATAGGAAACAACACTTCGAGAAAAATAATAGAATAATGACAGGGTTGAAGTCTCTTAGATAGATGAGTATGATTAATACAGATCTTTTATCGTCTTTTTCTTTCAGAATAATTCCTTCTGGGTCCACACGACGCTACTGAATTTTGTCTCTGCCAACGCAATTAATCGAGTTGTTTTCACAACTGAACCTTCTTCTTTCCCTCGGATGTCGGCCCATTGCGTATGCGGTGTCCGATATAATAGAGAAAACTCTGTGTAACAGTATGCTATTACTGTGCTAAGCTGAATTATGAAGAGAGAAGGCAGGTGTTAATCGCATCACATTTTTACACGCCAGCCAGTCTGCGGACTGTGCTGAAACCAACACCACGCTGATGTTTTGCTATCGACGATGACAAACCATTGTTGACTAATTTCAGTCAGAGTCGCGCTGTTGAGTTTTTCCGGAAGTATGGTGTCTCTGTTGCTGCACATTCTTTTTGTTGCTATACTACTTTTGTCCTGTTATGGTAATCTCTGAGTGTGGCAAGGACTGTGGAACTGATGAAGCTGACATACGCTTCTCTCATTCATATTACTCTGTCTAGCTAGTAAATTGTTCGAAAGTTTCACGTACTGCCAGATACGGTTGCGGTTCTTGCAGAAGACCACGCTATGTATTCGTTTATCTGCAATGAAAATAATGGAGTGTCATTACATTTATTAACAGAATGCACGTTCACAAATATACAAATAGAATACTAACCGGCTTCTGCCGTCTACAATTCTTGTTGTTCTTAGCCCAATCAGGAGACCGTCACTGATCCTTGCCGTGAATTCGAGTTACGTACTAGGCACTGCTGACGCTAGCTAGGCGGGGAACGTATTTAGAGTCCAACGACGAGACGTTTTCAATTGTTTCCCGGAAATATCGCAGATGATTGTTGAACCTATTTGATTCGATGACTGCCACTAGTGCACCGTCCGTTTCGGATGGTCAATCCGGTAATGCCACAAGCGGCAAGAGATATTGTTTGCTTGTTGCCTACCGATGTTATTGTTGATGTTAGTAAATATGAGCCAGCTGACATAATAACCCAACATGAACGCTCAAACGATGCCTACTGCAATCAGCGAGCATAATCCTGAGCATGCCGCGGGACTTTTACAGTACTAAACGCGGTTCTCTAGTACGATAGTGATCCATGGCACTTTTTAATGTTTCTTCGGCGCAATGACTGCGATCCTTCCCTTCCGGGTCCGTGTCTGGAGCTACATGTCTGATATGCTTGGTACCGATTTTATATCGTGTTTCGCTACGAAGTTATTTTTATGTCTCAATTATGATGATCTGCAATTTTGTTATGCGCATCATTTCCACCAGACTACGAGCTGGTGCTGGAACAGGGGCAGGAGAAAAGAGACGACGAGCTCACTCCAACGCAGGCTTCTCAGATCAGTGTTTAACAGGTTACAGTCATGCCTCAACATTTTACTTCAGTAGGGCTCACCGTCGTACCAACAATCAATATGCAACTAGCGATTTGAAATTGGTTCACTGTTGTAGAACCCACTTGGTCCGAATTACACCTTGAAGCCAGCACCTTGTTGCTACATATTTGCGCCTTTGTTTTGATTTGCTGTGTTATTTTGACAGAGTATTTGAGAGTGTGTTCATGTGAGTTCATTATAAGGGGTGCATTATTGAGCTTGGGACCGAGCTTGGGACGATGTTCTAGTACTGACTGAGCCAAGAAAAAATCGTTTTTGTATGGGACCTACTGGTCTTAGAGTTAGTCTATGGTCGTACCATCTTATATTCCCAAGTAATCACAACCATTATATCAACAATCAATATGTAACTAGCGATTTGAAATTGGTTCACTGTTGTAGAACCCTTGGTCTGAAGTACACCTTGAAGCCAGCACCTTGTTATACATATTTGCGCCTTGTTTTGATTTGCTGTGTTATTTTGACAGAGTATTTGAGAGTGTGTTCATGTGAGTTCATTATAAGGGGTGCATTGTTGAGCTTGGGACCGAGCTTGGGACGATGTTCTAGTACTGACTGAGCCAAAGAAAAAAATCGTTTTTGTATGGGACCTACTGGTCTTAGAGTTAGTCTATGATTATATTATTGCACTTATTCAACCCAAATTCAGCATCGTTAATGCGGGATCGCATCAATTCAAGAGTTGTCAAGTAATGAAGCGTTAGATTAGCCTAAGAATGGAGTGATGCATTTTAATGCATTATTAATGCAATAATGCAACTTTAGCAATGTCTTATGGCATTACAAAAGATATAGCATTAGTTCGATCTTAGTGGGGCCCTTTTCAGCATTAATCCAACTTTAATGATGCACTAGACATAATGCATATGCCCCATATATGCATGCTATTATAACTTTGTGGTTACTTGGGTTGCCATTAGCAGAATGTCCACAATGTTTTCAAACAAATTGGAAGTCTAGTTGGAAGTCAAACTTTTCGAAACTCTGGCAACCGATAAGAACCGATGAATATTGATTTAATTTCAAGCTATGTTTAGTTACTAGCGAGTTGCTTGGTGCATCAAAGCAACTCAGAGTAGAGCCAACAATCAATATGTAACTAGCGATTTGAAATTGGTTCACTGTTGTAGAACCCCTTGGTCCGAATTACACCTTGAAGCCAACACCTTGTTATACATATTTGCGCCTTTGTTTTGATTTGCTGTGTTATTTTGACAGAGTATTTGAGAGTGTGTTCATGTGAGTTCATTATAAGGGATGCATTATTGAGCTTGGGACCGAGCTTGGGACGATGTTCTAGTACTGACTGAGCCAAGAAAAAATCGTTTTTGTATGGGTCCTACTGGTCTTAGAGTTAGTCTATGGTAGAGCTGTCTCACCCCTAGTCTGCAAGACTAAAGGCCCAGCTATTCCTGGTGCAGTTGAAAACCGGAATATAGCAGTCGCGCCAATCGATTTTACTCCAGTTCCATAAGTCCAAACAATGGCGCATCTAGTGCGCTGTATAGCTATATTCCGGTTTTCAACTGCACCCGGAATACAATGAGGAGTGCAACGGCGCGTTGCGGCAGCTTTTGACTGTTAATCCATATATTTTATGTCAAAAACTGCCGCACCGCGCCGTTGCGCTCCCCATTGCAGCCCAGCATTAACTCTAAGACCAGTAGGTCCCATACAAAAATGATTTTTTCTTGGCTCAGTCAGTACTAGCACATCGGTCCCAAGCTCGGTCCCACACTCAATAATGCGCCCCTAATAATGAACTCACACGAACACACTCTCAACTATTCTGGCAAAATAACACAGCAAATCAAAACAAAGGCGCAAATATGTACAGCAAGGTGCTGGCTTCAAGGTGCAATTTAGACCAAGGGTTTCTACAACAGTGAACCAAGTTTAAATAGCTAGTTGCATATTGATTGTTGCTATTAATCCTTCCCGTTGCACTTGTCAGTACATAAATTCATCTTTATACCTTAAAGTATTATTACTATAAAAGTTTTGAGAAAGCCCGTGTGTAAAACGGATAGTAGGTAGTAATTTGTATTGCACTCAATTTGACATAATATGAAAAATTCATACCGATTTTTTCAAAATATTCCACATTTACACCGTTTGGATTTTGAGTTTTAGTAACATTCCATAAACCCATCTTATTGAATATTTATTCCAACAATTAAATGAAAAAGTAGAAGGTGCCCTGCCAACAATAACTTCTTTCTCAAGCATTCCCCTTAACCATCCAAACGCAACACTTCATCATACCAACAATCAATATGCAACAATATGTTCATGTGAGTTCATTATAAGGGGTGCATTATTGAGCTTGGGACCGAGCTTGGGACGATGTTCTAGTACTGACTGAGCCAAGAAAAAAATCGTTTTTGTATGGGACCTACTGGTCTTAGAGTTAGTCTATGATTGTACCATTAGCTTCCGTGCATTGGTTAGGGATAGGAGGAGATTGATAGGGAAAACTTAGAGAGAAGGAGTTACCAACAATCAATATGCAACTAGCGATTTGAAATTGGATCACTGTTGTAGAACCCCTTGGTCCGAATTACACCTTGAAGCCAGCACCTTGTTATACATATTTGCGCCTTTGTTTTGATTTGCTGTGTTATTTTGACAGAATATTTGAGAGTGTGTTCATGTGAGTTCATTATTAGCAACAATCAATATGTAACTAGCGATTTGAAATTGGTTCACTGTTGTAGAACCCCTTGGTCCGAATTACACCTTGTAGCCAGCACCTTGTTATACATATTTGCGCCTTTGTTTTGATTTGCTGTGTTATTTTGACAGAGTATTTGAGAGTGTGTTCATGTGAGTTCATTATAAGGGGTGCATTATTGAGCTTGGGACCGAGCTTGGGACGATGTTCTAGTACTGACTGAGCCAAGAAAAAATCGTTTTTGTATGGGACCTACTGGTCTTAGAGTTAGTCTATGTTATTAGGGCGCATTATTAAGCTTGGGACCGAGCTTGGGACCGATGTTCTAGTACTGACTGAGCCAAGAAAAAATCGTTTTTGTATGGGACCTACTGGTCTTAGAGTTAGTCTATGGAGTTACCTTGAATTACCATCTTCAAAAGTTTGATGCTGGTCAAACTAATAATGCTCGAGAAATTGTTACTTACGACTGATATCTTGAACCTGGCTCCCGGGCAGGGTTTTGACTGAGTACTTATGGCACCAAAACACAGAGGATGCATTCATCAACCAGTTATTAATTGTTTATTTATTTTATAGAAATCGGATATGTTTTTTGCCAGTGTCACGACCAATGTTTTACGTTCAGAGCAGCTAGCATTAATCTGTGACGACAGTCGAAATTCGGTATCTATCGACGGGCCATGAAATTGACTCATTGAAAACTGTATTTCAATTGTTGGAACCCAGTGAGATCTCAAATTTTGAATACATATCAGCTCCAGCTGAGCAACAGCAACAATATTTACAAAGCAATTATGTAAATAAAATCAGCTGACACAATTAGCACAGATTACAGACATTGATGTCCATATAACGTTTCTCGAAAAAACGTGTATAAAGTTTAAACGAAAATATGTTGAAACACTAACGCCATCTCTTACCGGCTGCCCAAGTTATATTGAATCATGTTGCCAGTGATTTTTTTACTTTCTACGCAACTCAAAATTTGGAAACGTTGCTGTCAAAATTCAAAACAAAAGAATCGGTATTTGAAACAAACATTATAAACATATGTTCGGGTGAAAAAGTACGTATTCCAGCTTGCAATTTACAATGTATTTTGGAAGATATCTAAAAACATCAACACTCGTGATTCATAGGCCAATTCATTAATATGTCGACGAAAGTTGTTGGATATAACGGAAAGGGAACTGGGGTTATATCTAGAGAATGTGTTGGTACCCGATTCGTTTTGAGTTTGTGAATGCAGTTGCAGCTCAATCAGGGTTGTTCGTGAAGAGCTGCGATGTTCAACTACCAATCACTCGTCCTCGTAGTATATGATGGAGGTGATGGAGTACGTGTATCCTTGGACAGTACATAGCTATCGAGTCGACTACTTTCTGGTATTTCAATACATGAATCCTCTGATGCTGAAGTCTTCTACCACTAATCATTGACAAACAGTGATGGATCACTGGGAATGCCAATAATCGGTGAATCTACAAACTCTATGGATGCATCCTCCAAGTATTCACCTGACATTCAGATAGAACAAAATACATATATGTTGATATAAATAGCTTTCAATACTTTTTGGTATGGTTTATGGTATGGTATAGTGATTGTACGAACTTTCGAAGACATTGCCTTTGGAACTAACTTGCATGTGAATTTCATATTCAATTAGATTTTAGACTAAGAGTTCCTTTTATGTTACGCTGCATTACCACTTTTCTTTCCTGGATAGTTCCTTGAAAGCATTGAGAGGAAAGTGAGCGAAACGAATACTTATGTTCTTGAATGTTTGTGGTCCTGCAGCAACAAACATTTAGGCAGCTTCACAAGAGCAACATTTTCTACCCAGGCATGGCATCTGCGTTATAAAACATACTCTCATATGTATTCATAATTTCAAAGGTGAAGAAAAATTCGCATTTCATTATCACCTGTGAACTGATAAAAGGAAATATTGTATCGTTACACACTTAGAAAAATTATCAGTGTTCGGTAATTTTTACCAAACTTCAACAGCTGAACGTTCTGTAATCCGATTTACCGGTTTTCGGTGAATTTTTACAATATTCCGGTAAAAAAATTACCGGAACTTGTCAAAATTTACCGAAATCCGTTAAATTGGATTACCGAACTGTTCAGCTGTTGAAAGTTCGGTAAAAAATTACCGAATACTGTAAAATTTTCTAAGTGTGTACTGATTACTGCACCAATAAAATTCACAATTGCGACCCATTTTCCGATTCTATAAACTTTTATGAATATGGGCAGCCGGTATAAGAAGCAAGTGCAGAGAAAAACATGGAAAACTTTTCAGGTTATGTGCTAGGCTTTTTTTAAATACACATACATTTGAAATGTCGGTTTAAAGTGTTACACAAGTAGCAGACCGAAGATAAACGTCTGTTCTCTGTGCAATTAGTTACATGCACACCATAGACTAACTCTAAGACCAGTAGGTCCCATTAGGCTTATGCAAATTTCGAAATGTTTGCTCCCCTAAGATTAATCGACGCCAATTTGGTCCTGATAGTCCCCAAAAAATTTGAACACATTTGGTTTTAATTTTGCTTTGCACACGCTATTCAAAGTTTGTATGGAAATTAGTATGAAGAATCTCAAACTTACATGTTGAGATGAACTTACATGTTGAAATATAAGTTTGAGACTCTTCATACTAATTCCCATACAAACTTTGAATAGCGTGTGCAAAGCCAAATGAAAACCAAATGTGTTCAAATTTTTGGGGACTATCAGGACCCAAATTGGCGTCGATTAAGCTTAGGGAGCAACCATTTCGAAATTTGCATCAGTTTGGTCCCATACAAAAACGATTTTTTCTTGGCTCAGTCAGTACTAGCACATCGGTCCCAAGCTCGTTCCCATGCTCAATAATGCGCCCCTAATAATGAACGCACACGAACACACTCTCAAATATTCCGTTCAAATAACACAGCAAATCAAAACAAAGGCGCAAATATGTACAGCAAGGTGCTGACTTCAAGGTGTATTTCGAACCAAGGGGTTCTACAACAGTGGACCAATTTCAAATCGCTAGTTGCATATTGATTTGCTGTGTTATTTTGACAGAATATTTGAGAGTGTGTTCTTGTGAGTTCTTTATTAGGGGCGCATTATTGAGCTTGGGACCGAGCTTAGGACCGATGTTCTAGTACTGACTGAGCAAAGAAAAAATCGTATTTGTATGGGATCTACTGGTCTTAGAGTTAGTCTATGGGTGTACCATAAACGTAGTAAATTTGACTGAAATTGCATGGTATTTTTGAAAATATCCATAGTCAGGTAAAATGGTAGTTTTTACTTTTTTCAACCTGGATTCGTCCATTACGAATTATAAAAATCTTATGGGAAAACGACGTCGCATCAGTTGCGTCCAACATGGGGCGCCTTTCAATATTTCAAATATTTGCATAATACTCAGGTTGTTTTCCACTACTGAATACCTGCCTGACTTTGCAATCACCCAACGTCTGCATCGGTTCTCTTCGTGCGAACGTGTTCCAGTTTGTTTATATTTTCACAGCCCACCGAAGGGGCTCTTCGATTGATATTCCAACAGGAAAAGTGGGTGGTCAACAAATCGATCAGTCGTGATGCAAAAGTTATGTTCTGAAACCTTATTTATTTGCTTTGTTGGAGACTTTAATTACTTAAGATGATTTCGTGTATGGATGTAGTTAAAACAGTTGTTTCGATCATTTTCATTAATGAAATGTAACAGCATTCGAACCGAATAACAACACAAAATCCAATCGAAATCCCCCCATCAGCATAAACAAACAGCAGCCGATCGTGTAGTTCGTCAGTGTATGTGTATCGCAGCCGGTCGTGTCGTTATTCGCGAATCGCTGTCGTCGTCAGTTGTTCGCAAGGTGTCAAACGGTTCGGTCGCAGGTTTTGGTAAGTTTCTCGAGTCGCTGGAGTGTATTTCTTGTCCCCCCAACAACGACGGGTTGAGAAACGCCGGGGCGGGGGATGAGTAGTGGAGCTCCTGGAGTGTATTTTTTTTCTACTTGCTGGTGCTGTTGGCTGCTGTTGCTTATTTCACATCCAGTCAGTCGCACAGAGAGAGGGGAACAAGTTCAAAGTGAGTGGAGCATAGGCTGACTTTTGTGTCGTCGTTGGGCCTGAAAAGAGTAAGATTGTGGATTTTGCAGTTGTGAATTTGGGCGGTTTTTCTCGATTTATCCGGGTCGGTTTCGGCAGTAAAGTGTGAACCCAAGTCGGTGCTTAGGTATGGTGTGGAAATTGATGGGAACTGGGTCGATTTTTCCGGGGGAAAGTGTAAAACATGAGAGCCCATTAGCGGTCACAGTCCAATCATTGGTAGCCGCTGGAAGGTGGCGAAGAAGAAGGTGTTTGTAGTGTGGAGCTCAAAGTAGTGGTGGAGCAACAGTGCTACACTAGACGAAAATGGAAGAAGAAAACGAAACCAGCTGAATGATACCTGCCTGCTGTATTAATGATAGGTGGAGAAGGTGTTTGTGCAAGACGAAGGAAGAAGCTAGAAGCGAGCATGTGTGGAATGTTCTAAAAGGTTTGCAAGCGAAACGAAGATAATGTTCACCTAATTTCGATATAATGGAGTACGGAATGTGCCAGCAAATTTGTAGAAGAAGGGAATTCTGTGCAACGACAATAATTATAAGCAATGAGTAAAGCCGTGCACGGCGTTGTCGACTCCAAAACAAGTTTCTAAAAGGTGGTGTACCCTTTCTGGGATGTTGGCGAAAACCTGCTGATCGGATGGTACGTCTGATTTTGGGTAGGATAACATGGCATCGAAAGACGTACGTCAAGGTCGACCTGTTTGAGGCGGTAAATTTTATGTTCGATTATTATAGGTATCGGTTCCAGGAATGGTTGTCATTTCAGCTTGGCATAGATGATTATGATATTTAATTACGAGACCATCCTCGATCGAAAAAACATTCCACATTGGTTTATGGGCATGAGAATTATAGATCAGTCACACCGACTTAAGTTTTGGTCGGGAACAATAATGTTGATTCAGGCAGTCGGACAGTAACAGGAAATGACTTTTGACTATCAAGCTTATTGCTTATCGCAAATAGTTTATTGCCCGTTCCAACATAGCATTATACTGGGATCGCTTTCACCGAATTTTCCATTTTGTGATTTGAAACACATGTTGATTTTTCCTTACCATTTTGATGCAGAAGCACCAATCGAGGTGAATAAACCACGTTCTGGACCAAAACAGCGTGTTCCTTGATTACATAAATTTCTCGAATAGCGATTACATAAATTTCTCAAATCACATTCTATTTTTGCAAGACGTGTCCGCGTAAGTAAAATACATAGTGTATCAAATTTGATATAACTGGTTCCAAAAGGCTTAATCTCGTAATCCTGACCATCTAGACGGCTTCTGTCTTTGGTTAAAGGGGTCCAGTAGATCAAAACCTTTTCTTTAGTGACTATTAGTTATGAATTTCATCACAGGGCGGCGCCCGTGTGCTAGTAAATTTATTAAAATTGCTTTATCTCTAGATCCTGACCAAATGGAAGGTTTCAGTTTTCGACAAAGTTGTTCAGTAGTTCAGCGCCATTAGTTTGATGGAAATAAGTTCAGAATTTTCTCACTACACGGCACCTGGAGCTACTGTACAGCTTTTCCGAAGACAGAAAACTCCACTGAAAAATCCAAGTGTGTAGCGTTGGCAAACTTTTTATCTCCGTCACTTCTCTGCTTCTTAAATGTTCATACTTTTTGTAGTATAAAAAGCGAGTATGCGTTGCTATCGGTGGGCACAGAGATATGAAAATAGAATTACTACCCGTATTTATGAAAAGCTTACACAGATAAAAAGAAACACTGAATTTTCTGCGTTATCTAATGCACATAAATGGAATGCTAGATTTGGCAGAAAATAATGGGATATCTCATGTAAATTTAAGCCAGATAACGCCTGAATCAATCCTGTTGTATGAAAGATTGCAAACAATATCGTTGTTTACGCTCGTTTGACTTGGAATTACACGAGGGGAAATTTTACGCGCTTGCTAAAATTAATTATTTTTTTCTGTGTAGCATTGGAACTTACAGGACCTTTATTTTGGCTTTTTAATATGTCATTGGAATCTGAGATCTTTCCCAAAGCATGGAAAATTTCCTACCTGGTATCTATTTTTAAAAATGGAAAAAAATATTACATACGTAACCATCGTGGAATTGCCATTACTTCTTGCATTCCTAAGCTTTTTGAAGCAACTATTAATGAAAAATATTTTACTCTGACGTTTGCCCTGGGCTCTGGCAAAACCTTGAGGTAGTTTAACTTCAACTACCAGGTCCAAGGGCTGGTCTGGTTCTTTACTATTTTGGAAAGAAGCACACTAGTGTTGCCAGATGATAATGCAGCCCAATAATGCTTCTGAAAATCCGCCAGTATTTGCTATCGACAAACATTATTATACTGAGATAGTAATCGATGGTCAAGTACAGGATTTGCGAATAGTTGGAATGTTGCACTTGATCATATAAACGCAATTGAAAAACATGCATGGTTTATTATCACAACCTAGCGCACTTTTGGAAAGCATTATCACATAGGGGAACCTGTTCCATTATTCATCTCATGATCCATTATTCATAATATTCGGAACTACAGGAGTTTGATGTATGAATTAATTTATTCCTTTTGTTATTAAGTTACTTTAAACTTCCAAAAATAAAGAATATTAAAGTTAAATAAAAAATCCTAGAGGGTTTGAGCTGTTTAGTGGAATACCTGTAACTAGAAATTAGAAGAAAAATTAGATCTTCCATTTAATTCCATCTACCTTTGCTTATGTCGAAGATAAGCAAAGGTAGTTGGAATTAAATGGAAGATACTAATTTTTCTTCTTATTTCTAGTTAAATAAAAAGTTAGAAATCCGATGGTTACGCGTCGATCTTTCGTTTTCAAGTTGCGCGAATTGCTAATAGCTGAGATGAAAATGGAAATGGTAACCCAAGATGCTATGCTTGTATCAAAGCTTTCTAACAAGAGGCGATTTTGCTTACTTCATTCATAGTTTTGAAGAAAAACGGAGATCTTACAGTGCGCATCGGCGATTGACGATATACTACGTCATGTTGAAGAATTTCAAATATAATTCAAGACAAATCCCTCGAAACTGAATGAAAAATCCTGTCTGGTCCTAACGAAACATTCCACGGAACGAGTGAACTAGTCAACAGCAGTTACAATTTAAGATAAGTAATAAATGTACATATCAACATATCAAAAGCTGTTAAGGTGCGCATCGACAATGGATGATTTACCTTGTCATCAGAAAGCAGTTTTGCTGAAGAACTCAAAACAAATTTCAAGACAAACTCGCGAAACAAGAAGTCAAATCTCATCTTGAAACGATAAAGCAAGTTCTGAATATTACTAATATCAATCAAATTATTTTGGAATTTTGGAAGATATCGTTGACAATTAATCACAAGGTAATAGATTGTATTTGCAAATGACTGATGTATACTCTTCTCCCTATAGCCTCACATACCAACAATTATCCTCCTCCTCAATCCTGTTGGTAGTGATGCAATATCATTGTACACTTCTAGTGTGCACTAATAGTGCATCCCGCAAAATTCAAATCCCCATGGGAAGAAACGTTGCGTAGCCCATTCAACTATTCCCTGATGTATTATGTAAGGTTTGAGTTCTTGTACTCAAACTGGTGACCTGACGCCTCGCCCCCTTATACATCAATAAAATAAAATAAAATAAACTATGAATGAAAAATATTTTACTCAAATCAAAAACAGAATGACTAACAAGCAACATGGACACTCCAAAGGACGATCAACTAGCACAAATTTACTGGAATTATTTAACTACTCGCTGATAGCAATGGACAATGGTAACCATGTAGAAGCTCTTTATACAGACTTCAGCAAGGCTTTTGACCGCATTGACATACCCATGCTTCTATTGCAAAAATGGGAATTGAGCCAGGAATTCTCAAATGGCTTGAATCCTATCTCACTAACCGTCAACAAATAGTTAGATTCAAAGGGAATCGAATAGAATCGGTACAGAAGCAGTTTTTACTGTTTGCTCTTCGTAAATTGGTTGGACAGTTGGACCTCTTCCATCTTATGAAGTACGCTGTATGTTCATTAGCATCCAATCATTAAAGGTGCCCCGTGAATTTGCATTAGTTTCATTCGTAAATGCTATTGTTTTGCAACGCGTTGATTCAGAAGAACTTTTATCTAAATTTAATTTTTACATTCCGTCCCGGCAACTACGAAATAGAAATATATTTACTACAAGCCATCATCGCACAAATTACGCCAAATTAGGAACTCTAAATCAGATGATGGCAACTCACAATAAACACGTTGAAAATGGTGACTTCAATATGATTAAAAAAAACTGAAGGTATACTTCAATTTAATTAGATAATCTAAATATTAAAAATGTAAACCTGATAGGTTAGTTTTCTAAGGCCTACTATAAAATGTAACTTTCATTGTATCATTGTAACAACACGGTCTACTTCTGATTGACGACAAATAAACAAACAAACAAAGATCAGTCTTAATAAAAAACATGCTCGTTAGGTCCAAAAGCGTGGATTTTCAGGCAGCTTAACATTAAGTTCCATTCGTAAATCAAATGAAAACTCGTGTAACGTAACCAGAAGATTGAACGTTAGATTTTCAAAATGCTTTGATATTCATTTATGTAAACAGGTTCATTTTCAATATGAATTTCGAAATGTCAGAAATTAAATTCAATAAACCACAATGAATATCAATTACCCGTTGGGATCGGAAAACATGCAAGATGCAAGGGCAGCCCAGTCCAGGGTATCCTTGCTCTGCATTGCTAGCATCTATTCTTATGGAACGATGATGACGGCTCTGGTTGTACCATGTTCGTATTAGGATTCAAAATCTCTTAATAATAATTTTAAGAAATCATCACAAGAGATGATATTTAGATTTCCTCTAATTAAATTGCTAGTGAAAGCAGATTTTGTACCTGCAGTTAGAACCGACTTCATTCTTTGCAGCAAACAAAAATCAGTTGGAATTGAAATTACAGCGGTAACCATGAAAACCGGGAAAGTAAACATCATCATCACACTGGGATAAAATCATTTTCACTTCTCATGGATTTTTTATGTAAATCCAAGACACTGGTCAGGATCCGAAGATATAGCATATTCTGCATTTACGCGTTGCGCGAAAATACGGAACTATTAGTTTCCAATCAAAAAGCCGTGGTCCACTTATCAACATTTTGAAAACAGAAACCTTCAAGGACCCCAAGATGTAGCATATTTAGGTAATTCACTTGAGCAAGAGGGAATCGTTTCCGTGTGATAACAAAGAATATATTGAAGCTTATGTTTAAGACAGAGGAAGTTAGTTATACTCGATTCTGTTTTTACGCGATTTATGTCGGACTCTATTTTTGATCGTGTGATCAAGTGCAACATGTTTCAATACATCACAAAAAAGTCAAAGAAAATTTAGCTGATATTAAAAATATTGTATCTATCCTGCATCAATGCCCAAATCAAATTCGTGTAAAAACATAAATGAGTGTGTACGTCAAAAAGCCTGTGTTTACGGCCAAAAGCTGGAATTCAGAGGACTGAAGTGAGCGTTAGTTCTTGAAGCCTGCCACTTTTGCTGTGGCGCTTGTGATGATTTTAACATTTTAACCTTGGTTTACATTGGATTATATTTCCTTACAATATTTCGTCTACCAGCTTCTTGTATCAGTAATGTAGACACCTGGCTGATAAACAATAAAAAAATACTATCATTATGATAATCACTGCACTAAGTGCAACACGGAAGATTTTACTCTCGAATGAAATTGACGGAAAAACACGACAACTTTCGCCGTGAATATTGTGTTTGCTGCATATATCCTTCAAGCCAACTGAGCTGTCAAACTAGCGTCACACGCAGAACCAAGTAACGGAAAGATTGCGAACTTCTGGTCATCAATGAAATGGTTTTGTTCCACAGGAATACTTTTTTTTTAGCGTAGACCAACTGCGTTCACTCAGTTGAACTTTAACTGAAAAACTTACCCGAAGACATCTTTTCAAATGATCAGGATCCCCAGGAATAGCACCTCAGGAAATACGTTGGTAAACTAGCGCCGCGTACCGAGAAAATTTTAAACTACTAGTCACCCTTCAAAAAATCATGATCCACTAAATAACATTTTCCAAAACAGAAACTTTTTATCTGGTGAGGGTACCAAGATATAGTATATTCCTGAAAATAATTAGCACACCATCACCGCGTAGTGAGAGAATTCTAAACTGTTCGCCAATGAAAGAGCCCTGACATACTGAATAACTTTGCTAAAGACAGTAAAATACTATATGATCCGATGATAGAGTGGACTTTCTGTTGTTCAGCGGATACGGAGATCTTAAAAAAATGCAACATTAAGTTTATGTTTTGTGAACATGCGACCGAAACAACAACTTGCTATCTAGGGTGAGATCAAGGTGGACTAATTTCCTGGAGCAATCAGTCGGTGAGCTTCTTGGGTGAACTTTGAAAACCCTTGGCGAAACGAGTCGAGGGGACTTTAGCGGCATTGATACAGATTTGATAGCTTTTGAAATATTCGGATAGGACATTGAGGTCCTCCTAACGTTTTCGGGTCATAGCCAGAATCATTTGACCGGTATAGATGATGGTAGTGCCGTCCGCAAACATCCACAAAATACCTCCACCCGACAGAGGTAGGATATCTGACGTGAAGATGTTGAATAGGATAGGGCCTACCCTGAGGAATACCAGCATCAACGGAACGGAGCACAATGGTAATTCTTCAGGAAGAATTGTTCAACAGATAGTTTTTGATGATCTTTACAGGATAGATCGAAAAGTCGTATGAATGCAGCTTTAACACCAGACCATCGTGCCATTCATTGTCGAATGCCTTTTCGACGTCCAACAATGCAATGGCAGATCCAACGGAGCTGTTCCGTTTGATGGTGTTAGTTACTTGCATCAGATCAGGTGGTTGGTGAAGTGACTTTTCCTGAACCCAAATTTTTCCTGAAGGAGATATTATTCTGGTTTGTGAAACCCATTAAACGGCTGAAGGCGGTTTGAATTGATCTTAAGATGAGGTAGAACGGCGCGTTGAAATTGTCTTCGGATCAAGTTACGGATTCCGATAATGTACTTGGTAGTCTTGTCAATTTTCACCGAATCACACACCTGGTTTACTGAAGTAACATGCTGCTCGCGGGCCCGAAGGAGATTGCTTCGTCGATGTCTTCGAGCGTCTCGGGGAGCACAGCGTTTCCAGATGACTCGGTGACAGTTATGGCTAGTGATACGGTGCCGATTGACCGAGGAGCCAACTTCGGTCACCACCGGATAGTGATCCGAGCTGAGCACCTGACATACGCTGAGCGATGTTGGTGAGAAAAATGTCGAGGGTTGCGTGAGCTCCGGGTGCGAGAATTTACACTCAGTAACGTGTAGTGACCCTCCTCCAGGTAATTTTGGATGATGGATTCGTTGTTGTTGCGCCGAATGCTCCCCCAATCTTCATGGTTCGCGTTGATCTCGCCAGCGATGATTAATTGAATCCAATTTATTCAACTACTACATACACGTTGACGTCAGGCTTGCGGTACGTTTCGGCGATGATGGCGTTATCGATTTCCCTCTCGTTGAGGAAATCGGTTGGCTTGATAGTTTAGTTCTGGATGGAACATGCATTCCAATTTAGAATCTTTATGATGGTATCACGATCCATATTTGTTCATGAAGTTCATCAGCGCTGGCAGCATTGATTTGTTGCTTCTAGAACGGCAACGGCGCAGTTCTCGAAGCAGGTTCTGGATAAACTCCAACATTTGCTCCGGCGTGTAGAACTATTTTGCGACAACTCATTAGTCAGCAATACTAGCGCCATATTTGAAACAGCTGTTAGCAGATAATTGTAATCAATTATCCGCTAATTACTGGTAGCTAGTCATGCTAATGTTGCTAGATAATTCATTTTCTGCACACATTAGCGATGATGATGGTGACTGGCTAATGCAGTTCAAGCAGTGCCAACTAGATCAAACACAAGCACCTTCGGTTGTGCCAATCGGCTACAAATTCGCCACTGGCTTAGTTAACTGACTGCCCATCACGTGATTGCATAACCAATAGCTGCCTAGCCACAGGCGATAGAGGCGATAGAGCACCTTCCGCATAAACAATAACTATAAGAAATGCCTAACCACCAATTTGGGGTATCATCCCAACTGGTAGTGGTATGGTCACACCATCTATAAAATCGTCCCTGTATCGTACATGTTTATTAGGGCTGACCAATGGTTGCTCACCAGTGCACCTTCGAGGGTGCTTGTCACCGCTTGCTGCAAAATCAAAACTGGCTCATTGCCGCTCCGCACAGCTTCGTTACTACTGAACGAATGAAGCAATTTGCCAGAGTGTACGATGTATCCCTTATTTATCGTTGATTGTTGCATATGAGACTTTCCTTACTTACATTTGAAGTCTGTGATAGGAAAAATACTGTGCATTTAATAAATTTACTCTACCAAACGTAATTATAAGACACCACCTTATATTTGCGTTATTTCAACTGTTTTTTAATGTTAGAAATCAATAGTTTCATTGGAATCGTAGCGTAGAAATATGTTCGATCTATATTTCCATAATTTGCGCACCAAATTATGGAAATCTTTAAAGAAATGAATGAGATATTAGTGCTAAAAACCGGACCAGGGAGTATTCGTATCTTCAAAATTGAAAAGAGCTGATGCAAACCAGTCATGATGTTGACCATTTTTGGATTCTAGCAACCTTCACCTTTAAGAAATTGCATACTTGTTTTGGAGACGCCGACGCCGATGTTTAAACGTAAATCCATAGTTTTTCCACTATCATCAATCCCAACGAAGAAAAATCAATCCAGCCAATCCACTGCATCTCATGCCATGCAACCGACCCAGTCAATGCCCCCGGAACCCAAAGGAAAATCAAAGGTGTCCTCGAAATTAAAAGTACCTTTTGTTGTTTCCTTACCTTGTAACAGCTCAAATTTCGCATGAGACCAACAAACGTTTGTGGAGAGAAATATTTCCAGTGCACAAAAGAAAAGAAAATCCTTGTGTCTGTAGCTGAAAGTCATACGTTATTCAGGTACCGTACAGAGAAGAGAAAGAAAAAAGGAAGTCGGAAAACAAGTTTTTCAAAGTACGAAGCATCAAGTCAACAAAGTATACCCCTACCTAATGGGAAAAGTGTTGTAGTAGTTTTTTGTGTGATAGGAAACATAAGAAGAATAAGAATAAAAGCTTGGTTGTGTATTGTTACTATCAGTGTCGTCAGTGGTGAATGTTTGTGTTTGCTGCGTGTTATATAATTGCATCGAGGGTAATTTGTCACCTACTCCTGGCTTCCAGGCATCTAGAGCCCCGCCGAATCAAGTTGGGCGTATCAAAATAAACAGTTCAATTTAGTCCATCTAAATGATCAATTATTGATCGAAAAGTTTGTGTGTGTGTGTGTGTGCATGTGTCCGCTGGAGGAAAAGAAGTGGTGAATGAGGTCAAGATCATTGCCTCTGTGATCATCAGTTTCATCGTTTATTGCTGCTACTGTCGATACTTCTGTACGTGCTAATAGCGATCGCAGCCGGATACGGATAGCAAAGGCAATACCCCTGCCACGAGTGAAAAATTGTCCCCGGTAAGTTACCAGAAACAATAACAGTATGCCGCACATAATATTTTTTTTATAATCAATTAACTTTACCTCACCGCCGCCGGTTAATGAGCTGGGTCTTGCTGAGATTTTTATGTGAGCGATTAAGTATGATGGAGGGTTAAAATGATTGACGTTTTTGGTACCTGAGTTTTTTTTGGTGGTTGACATTGCTCAAAATGTTCCGAATGGTGCTGGGTAAATATCGATTCTGGAATGTGTTAATATGAAATGTGACCTGCGTTGGATAAAGATATTTGGTTTAAACAAAAACAAAAGTGTACTCATATTTCAAAGTCGGATGAATTTGCACCAAAAAGGCTGTTAGACGATTAAAAGTTTTGAAAATAAAGAAAAATGCTTTTGATTAAAAGATACTAATGTTATGGTTGGGTAGGGGGATGTAATGTTAGCCTCCTTAACATACGTTTCATTATGATTCATTTATTCTCAAGTAATTGAGAGTTTTTTTTCATCAATTTATGGAAATTTTCGATTTTATTATCGTTTTAGTCACACGTTATAAATTAACTGCTAAATCATGAAAATGAACAATGATTTCACAAGGAACCGTTGATCTAATTTTTGAGGCATTTTCTATTAAAGAATTAAACTTTGGTGTTGGAAAAAAAAATATGAAAATGTATGAAAATATGGTTGTATATTTTACAACCCCGTTGGTTGTCTTGATGCCTTAAAAATTATGAAGTTGGTTGGATACGTTATCCAACCAAAACCTATAACATCTATAAAGCAGGAGTTATCATGTTTTTTATATGAATTGGCCGATAAATCATAAGTCAAAAGCTGAAGCGAGTTAAAGTAGTTTGATTTTAATTTGTTTTGTGAAATTTTGTTTTCGAGTAAAGCGAATATTGCTTAAAATGAAACGCCTGAGAAAATAATAAAAACCAACTTTACGGAGATTTTTTTTCACAAGAAACCTGAATAATAAGGCAAAGTTGCATCTACAATAAGACCCCAAATTGCGCTTATAGACCGAAATTACATCCATATATGTCGATAGATTTCGTACTTTAAAAGATTTTTTTTTTACTTTTCGTGCTTTTGAACATTTAATTTCTTATTCATGAGCATGGCATCGTGTCATTACGCGAAGCCGGTGTTGAAGTGGTACGAAGCCAATTTTTTCTATGAATTTCAATGGGATTTTCCAATAGGGTAAATAGATTTTTGTTTTTTTTTGTATTAAACAACTTGCTTCTAAGTTAGCTCAGCACCAATAAAATCTTCAGAAGCCTTATGTCTTAGAATGTATGGAGAACAATGTACTTTTGAAGATGCACCGAGGAGTGGTCGAAAGTCCGGTCCTGTGAGTCCTGATATTGACAAGAAGATAAGGGATGCCTATAAGCAGAAACCATCGGCTTCCGTTCGAAAAGTGTGCGTGTACTTTTTGAAACAGCCTATAGTCGAGATACATAATAAACCTCCCTAACCTATTGTTGATGTAACAATTTACATTAGATTATATTGTAGAAACTAAGTATAAGTCCTATTGTTATCTTATCGTCACTAACAATACGATCAATTATACATACTATTGATTCTACGTTTTACGTTTATTGTAAATCTGTGAAACTTTTTTTTCTGATAACCTAAGGTCTGTTTGGTTGTTAAAGGAATTTCAAATCATGGTCCAGAAATACCTGAAAAGTAAAAATGTTTTCTGAGATACTTTTTTTGAATATGGTTTAGCTTAGCTTGACTGACTGCACGTATCAATGGTTGCTACTCCGTGATTGATCAGCATCATTGAAATTTCACAATGAACCAACTGAATGGGGCTAGAAGTAACCGGCCGTTCTCACTGTACACGTTTCAGTGACTCAATTTCTATAATAGTCAATAACGGCGCCGGCCACGTCCTTGCAATCAGGTGGGAATAAGGAAGGAAAGTTAGTGTGACCTTTGCTGATTAGGGACCGTGTTTACCTCTGCATCCCCACAAAGGTCACATGAAGGAGATTTTCTATGTTAGTAGGGTAGTGCTCGATGGATCACGATTCACATTGTTATGTGATGTGATCGAATAATATAGTTCATATAATTCAGAGGACACAATGGATAACAATTACCTGTTCCACTTCGTGTTTTTAAGAGCACTTACCAACTCTCAGTTTTCTGAAAATCCCTTGCGAGGTCAAACTGGTTAGCGTTCTGCCTTTTCCGCGGTACCTAAATGATGCCTATCCAAAACGGTCAAGCTTGCCCCATATGGTATTGCAGGTGAACGAAAGTAGCATTGTATCTCGAACTTAATTCCTCCAACTGTGGAATTGTATCTACAGCAATGCCATGTCGGTAATGGAATTGGTTCGTGGTGGAACTGGTTTACCAAGAGAAGCCTGCCGAACATCGGTGTTTGTAGGATACCGGGTATCCGGAGAGATTTTCCCGATTCCTGGAGTTGAGTTTGGTAGACAGGAACAAGCTGGATGAGCCAAGAATGGCTACGGTGGCGATACAGTTAAGGGTCGAACATGAATTACTCCGATAATAATTGTGTTATAATATCGGAAAACACTACAGAAAAAAATGCACGAAAAATTAAAAAAAAAACCCAACCTATTATGGTAATCTGAATAACCAAAAAAGTTCGAATTAAAAGATGTATCGGAATAAGGTGACGTCCAAGCGTATAATTCCTTCATGACTGAAAAAAACAGCCTTCTTCTTTCAATCCACGAGATCGTTAACACACCTCTTGAGATCAAGGTTGTCAATATTGTCAAATGCATTTTTCGACAACTAATTATCGTTCCTCATATGAAAAACGGCAAATAAATCAGTAAAAAGGAAAGCGCTCACCATGATTATCAGCAACAATCAGCAAACATGTACACATCGGTTCGTCTTCGAAACCATTTAAATCGGATTTTAGTTCTTTACAACACACAAATGATGTTTAGGTATGACTCTGGTCATAAACACAGCATCCACTATCACACGCGACCGTTATTATTGAGATTCTAATAAGGATAAATTTCATCACACAAGAAATACTGAAAAAACGTGACAGCACACCAAAAGCCAACCGTTCGTGGTCAGAGCTTGCTGCGATCACCGGACACCTGAATACACGTTACACGAATACGCGTTTCGCCGCATTGAGAATCCAATTCTATTTGACTACTGCATTAATGGTAATACTCTTAGTAAAGTTACCAGTACGAATGATCTGGATGTGCAACTTGATTGAAAAATGAGTACTCCGTTCCGCTACCATATCAAAAGCAACTCAACAATTGGGTTTTATTTCCAAGGTGGCGAAGGGGTTTTCGGACCCACACTTCTGGAAGTCATTATACTGTGCACTTGTTCGTACAATTTTTGAAAACGCGTATGTGGTATGGCATTCTTACCAGCGATTTATTCGTTGGGCTCTGAAAACTTACCGTGGTGAGATCCTGACAACTTGCCACCATATCCTGATATGTCCTGGTAAAATCCTGATGTCGACCACAGGGTTTGGACACGCTGGAACGACGTTGAAAAATACAGCAGTCTTTGCTTATTGCTGAACTGTTGAATCATGACGCTGATGCCGCTGAACTACTTTCTATGGTGAACTTTCGTGTACCGAACTGAACCTTATGGAACTCTACGTTGCTGCGACCAAATTTTCACCAAGCTGTGTTTGGGTATAATGAATTAATTTCAGCATGTATTCGTGCGTTTACTGCAGTCGAAGAACTATTTGAGTTTAAATAACCATCTGGGCATTTTGCAAATCGGATAAGAACAGTGTTGAACTAGTTTTGATAGATATGTGTAAACTTTCGGGTAACTTTGAAAAGCACGAGGGATTTGTTGTACGAAAACAATACAAAGAGCTACGAATATTTTGCTAAAAAAGAGAAAGAAACGTCTCTTTGGTGGTTGCATGAATGACTGACAGATCTACTGTATCGACTCGAAACGTGATTGAAAAAAAGCGCAACCACGTGAAGTGCTCCTATTTTTTTTTCAAATGTTTCTGACAGAGGATTCTATCATGTATTTTTGGAAAGAGCTGTTACTGAATCCGTGGTTGATCTCACTAGGTCATGCTGACTCGTGAGAAGATACTTGATTAATGAGTATGAAGTTATTACTCTCGACAGCGTTTTAACTTTAATTTTGGGATTGATAAATAATTCCCGCCCATCCCAATAGCAACACCATCATGCATGAGTATGATTAAAGAGAAGCAGCGATTGATTGGTCTTCACGAATTTCATTTCGTGCATTATACAAAAAGGGTAATGATAGCATTTTACCAGATAAAAAGATCCGGAGTAATGACTATCCGCCTGCTCCAAATTTGATGCTGCTTATACTTTTCATTAGTGCAATTACTTGTTTGCATTCGTCTCTTTTAGTTGAATATGATGTTTGAATGATTATTCAGTGGAGGTAGTGAATTCAGTTTCCACATACCACTCTTCGATCTTGTTTAAGGATTGTTTGAATTCTGAGACGAATCCAAATGGCACATCGTGTCATTACGGAGATAGTGATATTGTCGGCATATAGTTTGATGGTATTTTTGGGTAACCACTCGTTTATGCTATTGAAAGCAATTTGAAAGAATGTTACAGCGACTACTGATCTCTGTGGAACTCCATTTCGTTGGTATTTTTGGGTTGAGAGATGCTCTTGATAGAGCACTTCGAATCTGCCTGATTTTTCAGAATTGAATGTTTTTTTTTTTACGTTTATAGCTTTGGTACATATGTCTTCAATCTCTGTGAGAGTATCTGTTGTTTGTTTTCCTTTGCGGAACACAAATTGGTTAGATACTAGAATTGATTTGTTCTCGAGTTCGTTCATAAACCGACCGCTGACCATTCTATCCAGAAGTTTTATCACACAACTGGTAAGATATATGGGACAAAGTTCCTTGGGTCGTGCTTATGTTTATTCATTAAGACTACCTATTGTCAGATGCGCTATTTTAAATAAAAATTTTAATATTTTGGAATAAATGGCAACACTGCATCTTAACTGTAGGTGGATTTTCTGTCAACTGTTGAAGAATACTTTGTTATCATTTTGTGCTTAGTATTCGTTTTCTTTTGTGAGAAAGTTCCTTGATTTGTTCAAATACCACAAAAATGGCTAGAAAATGCAAAGAAAAAACACCGGAAGAACGAAAATTGATACTTTCTATGTGTAATGAAGGCAACACGTTTGTGGAAATATTACGATTGTTTGGCAGCGATGAATTAATGACGCGTATGTGATAGGAGACCACGACCACGAAGAGAGACCACGATGTAGTAGATTTTACAAGTAAAAAGAAAACTGGACGTCCAAAAGTGTTTAACGAACGAGAGTGCCGCGAAATTGTGAGCTACGTCGCCAAGAATTCCCATATAACACCTTCTGAACTAGTCGCAGGAATCAAGCAATATTTGGACAAGGCTGAAAAATCGCTTATTTCTAAACGCAATCAATCAAAGCGAATGTCATTGCAAATTAGTTCATCAATAAGGATGCGTCATTCCTTGACACAGTTATGTTGACGACGAGAGCAAATACAACATTCTGGTTTCGATGGTCGTATTTTTGTGTGGCGCAAATCAAATGCAGAACTAGAGTTGAAAAACATACTTTTCAACACGGTGGTGGTTATGAGGTTGGGTAATCTGGAGTTAGAAACCTGCTGTTTATAGATTATATTATGGAAAAAATACCACATGAAGATTTTGAAAGAAAATGTGTCTCCTGATATCCCCCATTGAACATTTGTCGGAATATCATCATGCTTTTTCAAATCAAATAATAAGAACAAAATGTTCTCTTCGAACGG